>AWOL01S0037729.1:48196-63454 GCA_000715115.1 Nicotiana otophora | reverse complement strand
AAAGCATTTGACTATAACTTAATTAGCACTTATATGGTTGAGAAATTGAACTTGCCTTGTGTTGAGTGTATTGAACCCTACATGTTGAAAGGAGTAAAGGTGGATAAAAGAGTGTTATTGCCATTTTATATTGGAAGGTATGAGGATGTGATTTGGTGTGATGTCATTCCCAGGAATAGTTTTCATATCTTGTTGGGAAGGCCATGGTATGTCTATAAAATTACTTCATATAGTATGGAAAAAAATAGATACTTTTTTGAGGTTAATGGGAAGAAACTCATTCTTGGGCCTTTGACTCCCTCGCAAATTTGTGAAGATGAAACGATTGTTAAAGAGAATGTGGAAAAATAAGAGAGATAAAAGAATGAGAGGAGTAAGGGAGTGCATGTTGATATTCCAAGAGAGGAAAGAGTGGGATGTCAATTGAGGTAATGAGTGATCTTGAGAAAAACGAAAAGAGATAAGGCAATGATATGAAAAAGGTATATGAGGGTAGAGAGAGAAAAATAAGAGAGATTGTGTGAAGAAAGGGAAAAACTCTTTAGTGAGAGAAAAGAGGCTAAGGGTGAGGAAAATGTTAGTCTTGTGATAAAAGCCAAAGAGAGTGTAAGCAAGAAAAAAGTTTCTTTACTTCCTAACCCATTAACTCTTTCTTGTTTTAGTTCTTGTGATTTTATGCAGCCACATGTTGAAATACCTTTTGAAAGGGGTGGTGAGGTGCAAAAGACTGTGGCAAAAGATCCAATTGGATTCCAACATGAATTTGGCGATATCTATTCTTGTTGGATGGTGGAAGATAAAAGCTTGGTTAATGTTTTTTGTTATTGAACCTTTTGACTATTTTGATTCTTATATGTAGGTTTATGACATGGAGTTACCTAAAAGCTTTGCTAAGTTGGAGCTATTTAATAAAAAAATACAAGGTGGTGATGTTCCATTGGTAAATAAGTCCAAGTACGGTATGTATAATTGGTTTATTTGCATTCTTGTCATTTTTAGAACACCCAAGGAATTTTTGGAGGTAATGAATTATACTCTTAGTTCTTATATTTGTGACTTTATAATTTTTGTGGATGATGATATTTTGATGCACATCAAGTCATTATTTGTAATATCTAAGTTAAAGTAAAAGAGTAATTTGCTTCTTTTTGAAATTGTGTATGACATAGATGAATATGTATTCCAACTTGGTAGAAAGAGGCATGAATTTTATGAGACGAGACTTGTGAATGAGTTAAACATTTCTTCTTCTCTTGTTGAAGCGGCTAATGAGTTTTCATGTAATAAATTGCTAGAATGNAATATCTAAGTTAAAGTACAAGAGTAATTTGCTTCCTTTTGAAATTGTGTATGACATAGATGATTATGTATTCCAACTTGGTAGAAAGAGGCATGAATTTTATGAGAAGAGACTTGTGAATGAGTTAAACATTTCTTCTTCTCTTATTGAAGTGGCTAATGAGTTTTCATGTAATAAATTGCTAGAATGTGATTTTTGTTGTGGGATGGGGAGTCATTCTTTAAGTAATGTTCATTGTGAGACTGTCTAAGTGTTTGACACTAGTAAACAGGATATGAATGATTGTTGTGATGTTTGCGAGCAAATACTGTTTCACGTAGAGGAATCCATGAGATTTGTAATTGTAGATAGTTAGCTATATCATAAAAGTGTCTTCAATGATACATGTAGTATAGATACTTATATTAAATGGATGTGTGGTCGATCTTTTATAATTTCTTTGTCATGTATGCCTATGGACAACCTTACCGACAAGATCGAATTGCAAGTTCCATTGCATAGTGCATCTAAGAGAGGCTTTAATTGGATTAATCTAGGTAGGCATAAATTTTATTGGGATGAAGGTGTCCATATGCTTTATAAGGTAGTATTTACACATATTAGGATGAATTGGGTTAAATGGACACATGGTCTCTATCTTGTTTTATTCCCACTATTGTTTCAGATTAGTTGATGCCATTTACTAGTGCGTGTTTGTTTTCTTGCAAGGTCGAAATTCGAGGACGAATTTTCATCAAGAAGAGGAGAGTTATATCATCCTAGGAAGATCAACTCTATTCAAGGACAAGTATAAAGCTTAGGAATCTCAAAGAGGGCCCTTAAAAAGATGTCAAGCTAAAGAGTTGCAAAACAAGGTCATTAGACTTCAAGTGCAAATAAAGAAGTTGTTAATTAGAAGAAAGAGCTCAAGGATAAAGGATATGGATTGGCTAGGTGTTACAATTGTTTTATGGCCCAAAGTTATGTCCAAGAATAATAGTATTGGATCCCAAGAGACATCCTTTGAAGAAGGTCATAATCAGCCAACTTTTGGACCATTTTGGCACCTACAATCTGTCCAAACTTGCAGTCCAATAAGTCCTACATGAAGTCATGTTTTTATAATATAAAAATTACTTACATGATGTCATATAAGGGTACAATAGTTGTTCTAGATGACGAGTGAAAGTTGGTGCGAAGTTGCTCGCAAATTTCCTTCGAGATTTCATAGTCCTAGATTGGTTATGGACTTTCAAGATCATATCCTATGGTAGTTGGACATTTTGTCCAAAGTAGTTAGGACTTTACTTCTTTTTCAAAAATTTCTAAGATTTCGAAGATTCGTTTTGGACTTTCAAGATCATATCCTAAGGTAGTTGGACATTTTGTCCAAAGTATTTAGGACTTTTTGTCCAAAGTAGTTAGGATTTTCTTTCTTTATTGTTTTGGTTGAATTAAGTGACTCCCTCTCTATATAAAGGGGTATATTCTTTGTTTATAGAAATATCATGATAGATAATATCAAAGATATGAATTGACTAGGTGTTGCAATTGTTTTACGGCCCACGTTTTTGTCCAAGAAGAGGAGTATTGGATCCCAGGAAACAACTTTTGAAAAAGGTCCAAATCAACCCATTTTTGGATCATTTTGGCACCTAAAACGTTTTCAAACTTGCAGCCCAATAATTCCTACATGAAGTCATATTTTTATTGCATAAAAAGGACTTACCTGATGTAAAGGAAGGGTATAGTAGCCGTGGTAGAAGTTTACTGAAAGTTGGTGCCAAGTTGCTTGAACACTTCCTTCAAGATTTCCAAGATTTCCAATTCCAAGAATGATTTTGGACTTTCAAGATCATATCCTATTGTACTTGGACATTTTGTCCAAAGTAGTTAGGACATTATTTCTTTTCCAAAAATTTCTAAGATTTCACAGATTGATTTTGGACTTTCAACATCATATCCTAAGGTAGTTGGACATTTTGTCCAAAGTAGTTAGGACATTATTTCTTTTCCAAAAATTTCTAAGATTTCACAGATTGATTTTGGACTTTCAACATCATATCCTAAGGTAGTTGGACATTTTGTCCAAAGTAGTTAGGACATTTTGTACAAAGTAGTTAGGATTTTCTTTCTTTATTGTTTTGGTAGAATACAGTGACTCCCTCTCTATATAAAGGGGTTTATTCTTTTGTTTTTAGGAATATCATGATATACAATATCAACAAAAATTGTGAGATTCTTCTTGTACTCTTGTGTGTGGCTACTCTTGGATTTATTCTTCAACCATCAAGAATCAACTTAAGGTGGTAAGATTAAACCCTTTTCGAAATCTTAGATCACTTCTAGGTATTCAAGAAAGGTGATAAGTTTAGGCTTATTGTTGTTCTTGTTATTATAAAGGGTCATGTTTCACAATCTCTCTCTTATCTTTAATTCTCTATGAAAGGCGATTAGTTCTCCGTTAGCTAATTGTTGTTGCTAGGATTCAACTTCAAGAATAAACTTTTTGAATTCAAGAAACTCTTCTTGAATTCAATCTATTTTTAATTTCCGCTTTTTTTTCCTTTGTTTATTTTCTTTTAGCTTCCGCATGTTGTTCTTGTTTTTCTTTAGTAACTCTTGGATCCCTATCGTGCTGTTTTTAAGTGGTATCAGAACATACGCTAATCAAATTTAAATCTTGATAATCTTGAAAAGTTTTTGCATAAAAAATAAACGAAAATCAGCCAAAATAAAGGAAGTGTTATTGCTCATTTTTATTTTCAGAATTCAAGTATTATTTGGTTTTCAAGACAAGAAAGGAAACAAGAAGAGGGGATCCTAGTTCTTGAAGATTAAGGTAACTTCTTTCCTTATTCTAGTGGGTTGTGGGTTTCTTAAATTATTTCATTTGTTTTTCTACTAACCAATTCTTATTCTTCCCATGTAGTTATAGTGGAAGGAGGAGAGCAATGACTCAAAAACTTGAAAAGTCAAACTTACAGTATACCGAATGGAAGGAAGACAATTGTAAAATTATTTTTCAAACAAGCGCTAAAGTGATGTCTGTCATTCGTGCCCTTAGAATTGACAAAGCATTTGGCTATAACTTAATTAGCACTTATATGGTTGAGAAATTGAACTTGCCTTGTGTGAAGCTTATTGAACCCTGCATGTTGAAAGAAGTAAATGTGGATACAAGAGTGTTATTGCCATTCTCTATTGGAAGGTATGAGGATGTGATTTTGTGTGATGTCATTTCCATGAATAGTTTTCATATCTTGTTGGCAAGGCCATGGTATGTCTATAAAATTGCTTCATATAGTATGGAAAAAACTGATACTCTTTTGAGGTTAATGGGAAGAAACTCATTTTTGGGCCTTTGCCTCCCTCACAAATTTGTGAGTATGAAAAGAGTGTTAAAGAGAATGTGGATAAATATGAGAGAGAAAAGAATGAGAGGAGTAAGGGAGTGCATGGTGACATTCCAAGAGAGGAAAAAGGAGAGGTTAACTTGAGTGAAAAGAGCGGGATGTAAATGAAATGAGAGTTGTTAATTAAATCTTTTTAGTGTTTGATTAATGGAGTGCATCCGCTCTTTATTCATGTATGAGATTGGGTAGAAGAAAATCTAACAGGCTTCCTCGGTTGGGTGCACTCGGTTGAGCGCCGGTCACGCTCCCCGAGTTTGGGTGTGACAGTCAACTCCCCGGTCAAACTTCCAAACTTAAATTTCCTATTTTTGCCATTTCAAGCCAAATTTGACTACGGACCTTTGAATAAATATCCGGACACACTCCTAAGTCCGAATTCACCTACGGAGCTATTAGAACCATCAAAATTCCATTACAGTATCATTTACACATAATTCATCATTCCGTCAATTATTTCAACTTAAGCTTTAATTATTGGTACTAAGTGTTCCAATTCATTATGAAACCTCCACGACAAGTCACGTAATTATAATTGAACACAACATAAGCTGTAAATGGGCATACGAGGCTTCAATACTCAAAACGACCGGTCGGATTGTTATAGACACCCCACGTCGCCTAGACACATTCAATGCAATCCGTACAGAGCCGTCACAACTCGAATAAAACTAAATATTGAAAGAGAGACACATGTGAGAGCTACCCAAAAAATCTAACAGGGAAAACTACCTATCAGTACAATACTACGAATCCATTCCACAAGGAAGAAGCAAAACATATGAACTAATCACAAAGGATCTTCATCCTAACATAACTCCATCGCGACAGTTAGCCCAATCCAAACATACCGACCCACACAAACACACAAGGATCCCATCCTCGTCTCTGAAGCAAAAGTAGAATACACATCACACTAGCTGGAACCTTTCACCCTAAATTCGGTGGAACAAAATCACAACACGTAACTGACTCCCCATTCTTGGAGGGCACCTAAATCACAAGTCGTAGCCAAACCATCAAGAAATCACATCAAAACCTACCATATTAAGTAACAGAAAGTTTATCCTACTCTCTTAGATCTCAATAGTGGACAATCTAAAATTACAGACACGGGCTACAACTATAGAATCTCTTTATAGATGCCAACACATAAACAGAATACAAGAATCACAAAACGCATCCATACATGAAGCAAGGTAGGATGAATCTTACCAATAGATTGAACCAGACCGAATAATACTGATGCGTCTCTATAACCAACCGAAACGATACATGTAACGACATAATCTAGTACACCACCCTCAGTCTAACTAGGAAAAATATAACAATGGGCATGGCCTCCCCCTCTAGGACAAACTTTACCCGCCTAACCTCCAAATCTAGCTAGCGAAGCAGGTATAGCAGTAACTGGAGTGAAGCCCATAGCGTGAATACTCTATTCTGGTACACCAGCCTGAATTCCGGGACAATCTCTCACCATGTGCCTAGTATCCCCACACTTAAAGCAACCTCTCCACTAACATGGCTATGGAAGCTATCCTAAACGGGTACTCCGAAAACCATTTATATCTATAGCACCATGTCAAACCTGAAGTGCATATTGTACTGGATGACCCACAAAACCTCTGCCATGATGCGCCCTACCTCTAAAATAGGGATCAGTAGATCCTCCCGGTCCACAAGACCTCTTAGACTCCATGTCCTCCCTCTCTTGGCCCCGTATACCCTCAAACCTTCGAGCGATCTCCACAACCTGCAGAAATTGAGTATATGTCTCCAACTCTCCAGTCATGCTAAATCTAATACCATAACTGAGTCATTCATTGAATCTGCAAAATCGACCTCTAACTGTACCAACCGAACTAGTCGCATGTTGGGACAACTCACTGAATTCGAGGGAATACTCTGACACTGACATAGTCCCCTAACGCAGAGGCTCAAACACTGTACGCCATGCATCCCAAAGGGTTAGGGGAACAAACTCTCTGAATAACATCTCTACAAATTCAGCTTAAGTGAGTGGGGCAACATCAGCTGGACTACCCACCTCTTAAGCCTGCCACCACCTATATGCTACTCCTAACAGCTAAAATGTAGTAAAGGAAACTCCGTTTATCTCTACAACACCCATGATGTACAGAATACGATGTCCTCAGTAAGTGCACCATCGTAAGTAAGAGGGTGATACTTCTTGAACCTCTCAAGTCTTAGTTGCTCCTCCTCAGATGCCTCTAGCCTGAGCTCATGCTAAACCTAATTAACAAGCTGTGCTAGCATAACACTCGAAACCTGATCAACACGGACTCGCTACTCTGAAGTGCAGACGGCGGGGGTATGATGATAGCATCCTAGGAAGCTCAACTCTACTCAAGGACAAGGATAAAGTTTAGGAATCTCAAAGAGGGCATTTAACAAGATGTCAAGCTAAAGAGTTGCAAAACAAGATCATTAGACTCCAAGTGTAAATAAAGAAGTTATTAATTGAGAGAAAGAGCTCAATGATAAAGGATATGAATTGGCTAGGTGTTACAATTGTTTTATGGCCCACATTTATGTCCAAGAAGAGGAGTATTGTATCCCAATAGACATCCTTTGAAGAAGGTACTAATCAGCCCACTTTTAGACCATTTTGGCACCTCAAATGTATCCACACTTGCAGCCGAAGAAGTCCCACATGAAGTCACATTCTTATAACCTAGAAAGGACTTACCTTTTGTCAAATAAAGGTACAATAGTCATGCTAGAAGTTGAGTGCATGTTGGTGCGAAGTTGCTTGCAAATTTCCTTCAAGCTTTTATAGATTTCCAAGTCCAATATTGGTTTTGGACATTCAAGATCATATCCTATGATAGTTGGACATTTTTTCCAAAGTAGTTTGGACTTTATTTCTTTTGCAAAGATTTCTAAGATTGTCAAAATTGGTTTTGGACTTTCAACATCATATCCTACGGTAGTTGGACATTTTGTCCAAAGTATTTAGAACTTTTTATCCAAAGTAGTGAGGATTTTCTTTCTTTATTTTTTTGGTAGAATTAAGTGACCCCCTCTCTATATAAAGGGGTATATTCTTTGTTTTTAGGAAGATCATGATAGACAATAACAACAAAGATTGAGAGATTTTTATTGTACTCTTGTGTGTGGCTACTCTTGGATTTATTCTTCAACCATCAAGATTCAACTTAAAGTGGTAAGCTTAAACCCTTTTCGAAATCTTAGATCACTTCTAAGTATTCAAGAAAGGTGATAAGTTTATGCTTATTGTTGTTCTTGTTATTATAAAGGGTCGTGTTTCACAATCTATCTTTTGTTTTTAATTCTCTACCAAAGGCGCTTAATTCTTCATTAGCTAATTGTTGTTGCTATGATTCAACTTCAAGATTAAACATCTTGAATTCAAGAAACTCTTATTGAATTCAATCAATTTTATTTTCCTTTTTTTTCGTTTGTTTATTTTTTTTAGCTTCCGCACGTTTTTCTTGTTTTTTCTTTAGTAACTCTTGGACCCCTACCATGTTGTTTTTAAGTGGTATTAGAGCATAGGTTAATCAAGATTTCAATCTTGATAATCTTGGAAGGTTCTTATATAAAAAATAAACGAAAATCAGCCAAAGAAGCGTTATTTCTCATTTTAATTTTCAGAATTCAAGTATTGCTTGGTTTCAAAGTCAAGAAAGGAAACAAGAAGAGAGGATCCTAGTTCTTGAAGATTAAGTTAACTTCTTTCATTATTCTATTGGGTTTTGGGTTTCTTAAATTCATTCATTTTTTCTTCTACTAACCAATTCCTATTCTTCCTAGGTTTTGTCCTTCAATTTTCTTTTCTTTTACTAACTCCACATTCTTATCACTAAGGTTGTCACTAGTTAGCTTTATTAATAAATCTAAAGCTTAACGATCAAGAGTTTCTTTGAGTGTAAAAGGGCAAGATAAGTGAACATTATAAGGAAAAGCTAAATTTGAGACATATTGCTTCTAATCTATATCAAGATGTCTCAAACATGTAGTTACAGTGGAAGAAGGAGAGCTATGACCCAAAAACTTGAAAAGTCAAACTTACAATATACCGAATGGAAGGAAGACAATGGTAATGTTATTTTTCAAACAAGAGCTAAATTGATGTCTGCGATTCATGCCCTTAGAATTGACAAAGCATTTGGCTATAACTTAATTAGCACTTATATGGTTGAGAAATTGAAATTGCCTTGTGTTGAGCTTATTGAAACCTACATGTTGAAATGAGTAAAGGTAGATAAAAGAGTGTTATTGCCATTCTATATTGGAAGGTATGAGGATGTGATTGGGTGTGATGTCATTCCTAGGAATAGTTTTCATATCTTGTTGGGAAGGCCATGGTATGTCTATAAAATTTCTTTATATAGTTTGGAAAAAATAGATACTCTTTTGAGGTTAATGGGAATAAACGCATTCTTGGGCCTTTGACTCCCTCACAAATTTGTGAAGATGAAACGATTGTTAAAGAGAATGTAGAAAAATATGAGAGAGAAATGAAATGAGAGGTGTAAGGGAGTGCATGTTGATATTCCAAAAGAGGAAAAAGGAGAGGTTGACTTGAGTGAAAAGAGTGGGATATCAATTGAGGTAAAGAGTGATCTTGAGAAAAATGAAAAGATATAAGGCAATGAGATAAAAAATGGTATATGAGGTAGAGATAGAAAAATAAGAGGGATTGTGTGAAGAAAGAGAAAAACTCTTTAGTGAGAGAAAAGAGTCTAAGGGTGAGGAAAACGTTAGTCTTGTGATAAAAGCCAAAGAGAGTGTAAGCAAGAAAAAAGTTTCATTACTTCCTAACCCATTAACTCTTTCTTGTTTTAGTTCTTGTGATTTTATGCAGCCACATGTTGAAATACCTTTTGAAAGGGGTGGTGAGGTGCAAAAGACTGTGGCAAAAGATCCAATTGGATTCCAACATGAATTTGGCGATATCTATTCTTGTTGGATGGTGGAAGATAAAAGCTTGGTAAAATTCTTTGTTATTGAACCTTTTGACTATTTTGATTCTTATATACAGGTTTATGACATGGAGTTACCTAAAAGCTTTTCTAAGTTGGAGCCATTTCATAAAAAAATACAAGGTGATGATGTTCCATTGGTAAATAAGTCCATGTACGGTATGTATAATAGGTTTATTTGCATTCTTGGCCTTTCTAGAACACCCAAGGTATTTTTGGAGGTAATGAATTATAACCTTAGTTCTTATATTTGTGACTTTATAATTTTTGTGGAAGATGATATTTTGATGCACATCAAGTCATTATTTGTAATATCTAAATTAAAGTAAAAGAGTAATTTCCTTCATTTTGAAATTGTGTATGACATAGATGAATATGTATTCCAACTTGGTAGAAAGAGGCATGAATTTTATGAGAAGAGACTTGTGAATGAGTTAAACTTTTCTTCTTCTCTTATTGAAGTGGCTAATGAGTTTTCATGTAATAAATTGCTAGAATGTGATTTTTGTTGTGGGATGGGGAGTAATTCTTTAAGTAATGTTCATTGTGAGATTGTCTAAGTGTTTGCTATTAGTAAACATGATATGAATGATTGTTGTGACGTTTGAGATCAAATATTGTTTTAGGTAGAGGAATCCATGAGATTTGTAATTGTAGATAGTTGGCTATATCATAAAAGTGTCTTCAATGATACATGTAGTATAGATACTTATATTAAATGGATGTGTGGTCGATCGTTTATAATTTCTTTGTCATGTATGCCTATGGACTACCTTACCGACAAGATTGAATTGCAAGTTCCATTGCATAGTGCATCTAAGAGAGGCTTTAATTGTATTAATCTAGGTAGGCATAAATTTTATGGGGATAAAGATGTCCATATGCTTTATAAGGTAGTATTTACACCTATTAGGATCAATTGGGTTAAATGCACACATGGTCACTATCTTGTTTTATTCCCACTATTGTTTCAGATTAGTGGATGCCATTTACTAGTGCGTGTTTCTTTTTCTTGCAAGGTTGAAATTCGAGGACGAATTTTCATCAAGAAGAGGGGAGTTATATCATCCTAGGAAGAACAACTCTATTCAAGGACAAGTATAAAATTTAGGAATCTCAAACAAGGCCCTTAAAAAGATGACAAGCTAAAGAGTTGCAAAACAAGGTCATTAGACTTCAAGTGCAAATAAAGAAGTTGTTAATTAGGAGAAAGAGCTCAAGGATAAAGGATATGGATTGGCTAGGTGTTACAATTGTTTTATGGCCCAAAGTTATGTCCAAGAATAAGAGTATTGGATCCCAAGAGACATCCTTTGAAGAAGGTCATAATCAGCCAACAATTGGACCATTTTGGCACCTAAAATGTGTCCAAACTTGCAGTCCAATAAGTCCTACATAAAGTAATGTTTTTATAACATAAAAACGACTTACATGATATCATATAAGGATATGAATTGACTAGGCATTGCAATTGTTTTACGGCCCAAGTTTTTGTCCTAGAAGAGGAGTATTGGATCCTAGGAAACATCCTTTGAAAAAGGTCCTAATCTGCCCATTTTTGGACCATTGTGGCACATACAATGTTTCCAAACTTGCAGCCCAATAAGTCCTACATGCAGTAACGTTTTTATTGCATAAAAAGGACTTACGTGATGTCAAAGGTCATGGTAGAAGTTTGGTGAAAGTTGGTGCCAAGTTGCTTGCAAATTTCTTTCAAGATTTCCAAGCTTTCCAATTCCAAGAATGATTTTGGACTTTCAAGATCATATCCTATGGTAGTTGGACATTTTGTCCAAAGTAGTTAGGACTTTATTTCTTTTTCAAAAATTTCTAAGATTTCCAAGATTGGTTTTGGACTTTCAACATCATATCCTAAGGTAGTTGGAAATTTTGTCCAAAGTAGTTAGGACTTTTTGTCCAAAGTAGTTAGGATTTTCTTTCTTTATTATTTTGGTAGAATTAAGTGACTCCCTCTCTATATAAAGGGGTTTATTCTTTGTTTTTAGGAATATCATGATAGACAATATCAACAAAAATTGTGAGATTTTTCTTGTACTCTTGTGTGTGGCTACTCTTGGATTTATTCTTCAACCATCAAGAATCAACTTAATGTGGTAAGATTAAACCCTTTTCGAGAACTTAGATCATTTCTAGGTAACCCAGAAAGGTGATAAGTTTAGATTTATTGTTGTTCTTGTTATTATAAAGGGTCATATTTCACAATCTCTCTGTTATTTTTAATTCTCTACCAAAGGCGATTAGTTCTCCGTTAACTAATTGTTGTTGCTAGGATTCAACTTCAAGAATAAACTTTTTGAATACAAGAAACTCTTCTAGAATTCAATCTATTTTTAATTTCCATTTTTTCATTTGTTTATTTTCTTTTAGCTTCAGCACGTTTATCTTTAGTAACTCTTGGACCCATATCGTGTTGTTTTTTAGTGGTATCAGAGCATACGCTAATCAAATTTAAATCTTGATAATCTTGGAAGGTTCTTGTATAAAAAATAAAAGCAAATCAGCCAAAAAAAGAAAGAAGTGTCATTGCTCATTTTTATTTTCATAATTCAAGTATTATTTGGTTTCCAGGTCAAGAAAGGAAACAAGAAGAGGGGATCATAGTTCTTGAAGATTAAGGTAACTTCTTTCCTTATTCTAGTGGGTTGTGGGTTTCTTAAATTCTTTCATTTTTTCTTCTACTAACCAATTCCTATTCTTCCTAGGTTTTGTCCTTCACGTTTCTTTTCTTTTTCTAACTCCACATTCTTATCACTAAGGTTGTGACTAGTAAGGTTTATTAATAAATCTAAAGATTAACGACCAAGAGTTTCTTTGAGTAGAAAAAGGCAAGATAAGTGAACATTAGAAGGAAAAGCCAAATTTGAGACATATTTCTTCTAATCCATGTCAAGATGTCTCAAACAAGTAGTTATAGTGGAAGGTGGAGAGCTATGACTCAACAACTTGAAAAGACAAACTTACAGTATACCGAATGGAAGGAAGACAATAGTAAAATTATTTTTCAAACAAGAGCTAAAGGGATGTCTGTGATTCATGCCCTTAGAATTGACAAAGCATTTGGCTATAACTTAATTAGCACTTATATGGTTGAGAAATTGAACTTGCCTTGTGTTGAGCTTATTGAACCCTACATGTTGAAAGGAGTAAAGGTGGATAAAAGAGTGTTATTGCCATTCTCTATTGGAAGGTATGAGGATGTGATTTGGTGCGATGTCATTCCCATGAATAGTTTTCATATCTTGTTGGGAATGCCATGGTATGTCTATAACATTGCTTCATATAGTATGGAAAACATACATACTCTTTTGAGGTTAATGGGAAACTAATTCTTGGGCCTTTGGCTCCCTCACAAATATGTGAAGATGAAAAGAGTGTTAAAGAGAATGTGGAAAAATATGAGAGAGAAAAGAATGAGAGGAGTAAGGGAGTGCATGTTGACATTCCAAGAGAGGAAAAAGGAGTGGTTGACTTGGGTGAAAAGAGTGGGATGTCAAGTGAGGTAAAGAGTGATCTTGAGAATAAAGAAAGGAGATAAGGCAGTGAGATAAAAAAAGGTATATGAGGTAGAGAGAGAAAAACAAGAGGGATTGAGTGAAGAAAGAGAAAAACTCTTTAGTGGGAGAAAAAAGGCTAAGGGTGAGGAAAACGTTAGTCTGGTGATAAAAGCCAAAGAGAGTGTAAGCACGAAAAATGTTTCTTTACTTCCTAACCCATTAACTCTTTCTTGTTTTAGTTCTTGTGATTTTATGCAGCCTCATGTTGCGATACCTCTTGAAAGGGGTGGTGAGGTGCAAAATAATGTGACAAAATATCCAATTAGATTCCAACATGAATTTGGTGATATATATTCTTGTTGTATGGTGGAAGATATAAGCTTGGTTAAATTCTTTGTTATCGAACATTTTGACTATTTTGATTCTTATATACATGTTTATGACATGGATTTGCCTAAAAGCATTGCTNGTTTATGACATGGAGTTGCCTAAAAGCATTGCTAAGTTGGAGCCATTTCATAAACAAATACAAGGTGGTTATGTTCCATTGGTAAATAAGTCCAAGTACGGTATGTATAATTGGTTTATTTGCATTCTTGGCCTTTCTAGAACACCCAAAGTATTTTTGGAGGTAATGAATTATACTCTTTTTTCTTATGTTGGTGACTTTATAATTTTTGTGGATGATGATGTAACGCCCCAAAACTGAGGAGCACGATGGGCACTCAACTGAGTGAACCCGACCGAGCAAGCTTGTTAGATTTCACTCTACCTAAACTCATCCACGAATGGAGATAATACATATTTTCATTAATTAGACAAAAAGGTGTTCATGTCTCCAATACCAATTCATTACCAATAGTTTAATCATTTTTAAAGTCTCAAATGGACAAATAATACAACCACAACGTATCATATTTAGACATTCACAGCAACAATACACAACCCACACTATATCTACAGAGCCTCTATAGATAAATAAGAGTACAATGATAATGCCGACAAAAGGCCTCGGCTATACCTCAAACAGAATACACGAAATACAAAAGATTCATGACCCCGGGATGAAGTGGGGCTCACCAAGTCAGCTAGGAAGAAGGTGTACTGCTATAACTGATCAATGTCTCCTGCTGTGGAACCACCTATATCTATTTAACGATGCAACGCCCCCGGCAAAAGGGACGTTAATACTGTCGAATAGCACTACTGTGTATAACTAAACGCCCTCTCAATAGAATTATAAATAATACAAACAAGATTATCATAATATCAATGAAAGCCTTAATCAACATCAACCCTCAATTTAGGATCAAGCCAGTGTTCAAATTAATTTCCATATCTCACATTGGGAGATTTTTAGTATCGATATACCATTGTCCACAATACCATTATTCACAATACCATTATTCACAAAACCACTACCACCGTACTCTTAGCATGGAGTTCGATCACGACCTGATTGGCTAGGCTATGTCACTAGAGACATCAACCACAATTACTCTCAATATCAATACCACCATCTTTAACACGGAGTCCGATCACGACCCGATGGGCTAGGCTATACATTGGGGACATCGACCACAATCACAATTTCAATTACAATTTCCAGCACAATCACCACCATGTGCGCGGCATAGTGTCCGATCACAACCCGGCCGGATAGGCTGTCTTATTTGAGACATCAACCTTTTTATATCAATCATCGCATTTCATATTACTTTCATATCGTTTCATTTCATTGGCACTAATGGGCATAATTATAAGATCATTCTTGGCACATTGGCCATATTCAGTATTTTATGCTCACCTTATCAATTTCAAATATCATCATCATCATCAACAACAAATGCAATTCAAATCAAGGTGTGTAGTACACATGTGAGCAATTTAGAGTCTAAGGCACATAGAGATATTTCACAAAATTTGGCATAATAGCCTTTGTTTGAAGTTGACTTAAATTCGAAGCATTATTAATGCACAACCCATATTTTAACACATACTCAATTGGTAACATAACATGAATAAAGCATTTGGGATGCTTGTTGAACATATATCTACCCAATCTTACTCGGAATAGC
>AWOL01S0037729.1:6920-19967 GCA_000715115.1 Nicotiana otophora | reverse complement strand
GAAGTTTTTGCATACATTGTAATTAAGATATCATACACTCCTATATTGAAGAGTTATCCTTTTTTAGCTTCATAGATTGATTCATCTTGCTTAACCCATAATTCATATTCTTTACAACTTTGTTCATTTTTCATTCTCTACAGTCAACACTCTATACTTCTATTCATTCTTATGATTTGTGTCAAGTTATACCACATACCCTTAGAACTATGTACAAATTTAACTCTATTCATTTTTTGGGTAAACAGTTTGGCGACCACCGTGGGGCTAAGGATACCAGTGGTTATTTGATACTAATCCGCAAAACACACCATTTTACGCTAGTTTCCGGAAGTGTCTTTTATTTCGGATTAGCAATGACGAGCTATCAATTAAATGGCCTTACCTATCGACAACGAAGTTGGTCTTCAAGGTGAGAACAATAACTTGATGCCCAGGATCGAAAGGCCACTTGTCGATGCCGTTGGAGCTCGGGTCGAAGTGCCATTAGACATTAATTCGCATGTGGCCATTGAGGCAAAACTACATTCTGAACCTGAAAATAGCATTCATGGTAGCACTCGATCTGCATCTCGAGATACTCATAACGTTGAGGAAAACGGCATCAGTTTGCGTATAATTTTTGAAGTGTTGCAAGCTCAACAAGCAGCAATAACTCAGTTACAAAGTCAAACCTAGATACAGAGCAGGCCGGAGCCCAGTTCACCCCGAGAAATCGCCATCAGAACGAAACCAGCTATAGTAAGGTCAAATGAGCAAGAGTCGGGGACTAATCCCGAAATTGCTAAGTTGTTCGAAGAACTGACCAAAAGAATAGAATCAGGAGAAAGGAGGATCGAGGCAAATGACTAAAAGGTGGAAACATATAACTCCAGGGTTGATCAGATCCTGGGGGCACCACCGATATTGATGGGATTAGATTCCACAAAATTCGTAAAAAATCCTTTCCCCCCAAGCGCGGCTCCTAAACCGATCCCAAATAAATTTTGCATGCCTGAGATTCCTAAATATAACGAAACTACCGACCCCAACAAATATATCACCTCTTACACATGCGCCATTAAAAGGAACAACCTATAGGACGATGATATCGAATCTGTATTATTGAAGAAATTCGGTGAAACCCTGTCAAAGGGAGAAATGATATGGTATCATAATTTACCATCTAATTCTATCGATTTTTTTGCTATGCTTGCAGATTGCTTTGTAAAAGCATACGCCGGGGCTATAAAGGCCGAGACCAGGAAATCGGATAACGAGATGCTAAGGGAGTTTGTATCTCATTTTCAAATGGAACGAATGGATCTTAAACCAGTCACAGACGAATGGGTTGTTCAGGCTTTCACTCAAGGTTTGAACAAACGAAGTTCGACGGCTTCTCGGCGGTTGAAGAATAACCTGATTGAGTACCCAGCTATTACTTGAGCCGACATGCATAATAGGTACCAGTCAAAACTTAGAGCCGAAGACAATCAGTTAGGTTTTGAACCCGCTGCTAGAAGGGACATCAATCTAGAACAAGGTCCGATCAGGGACCGATACCGACCATATAGTGGAAACCACAAGATCAATGAATCGAGACGTAACCCCGGACAAGGTAATTAAAAGAATTAACGAGGTCAAGGGTATCGGGGGCTGATGAACAGAAATGGTTTCGACAGGCCAACCGAACCTAAGGAAGCGCCCCGGTTATCAGAGTATAACTTCAACATCGATGCATCCGCCATCGTATTGGCTATCGGACGCATCAAAGACACTAATTGGCCTCGACCCAAGCAGACCGATCCTGCCCAGAGGAACCCCAATCAAATGTGCGAATATCATGGGACCCATGGCCACAGAACGGATGATTGCGGGCAACTAATAGAGGAGGTAGCCAGGTTTTTCAATAAAGGGCACCTTCGAGAAATTTTAAGCGACATGGCAAAAAACCATTTTAAAAATAGGGACTTCGGCAAGCAAAACGAATAGGAAGAACCACAGCACATCATCCACATGATCATCGGTGGCGTCGATACCCCTCAAGGGCCAGTGCTTAAACGTACTAAAACATCGGTTATAAGAGAAAAGCGACCTCGAACTCAGGATTACACACCCATAGAAACCTTGTCCTTTAATGATGAAGATGCAGAAGGAGTTATGCAACCTCACAACGATGCACTAGCAATATCCGTACTTATGAATAAAACTAAAGTTAAGCGTGTGTTAATTGATCCAGGTAGCTCGGCCAACATTATTAGATCGAAGGTTGTAGAACAGCTTGGTCTACATAACCAAGTTGTACCCGCGACCCTAGTTCTAAACAGATTCAATATGGCATGTGAAACCACCAAAGGCGAGATAAGTTTGCCGATAAACGTGGCCGGGACCATCAAGTAAACGAAGTTCCACGTAATCGAAGGCCACATGAGGTACAATGCTCTTTTTGGAAGGCCATGGACCCACAATATGAGAGCTATACCTTCAACCGTCCACTAGGTTCTTAAATTCCCAACATCGGAGGGAGTCAAAATAGTAAAAGGAGAACAACCGGCCTCGAGAGAAATGTTTGCCGTCGAAGAAGCAATTACGATATACTCACTTTTGTCAACAAAGGGGTCATACTCAAAAGGGGAACGAGATGCCAAATAGCAATCACAGACATCAGCTTCGACCCAACTAGAAAATCAGAAAATTGACGAAGATGATGATCAAATGACCCCTCGATCCTTCGTGGTCCCTGATGATTCTGATGCTAACCAATCAACGATTGAAGAGCTGGAGCAAGTCATACTAATTTAGCATTTTCCCGAACGAAAGGTATACCTGGGAATGGGATTAACCCTCAAACTCAGGAAAAGGCTTATTTGATTTCTTATCGATAACATAGATTGTTTTGCTTGGTCCCATTTAGATATAATAGGGATCCCACCGGATATAATGACGCATCGACTAAACTTGGACCCTAGGTTCAAATCGGTGAAGCAAAAGAGAAGGCCCCAGTCCGAGGTAAAGAATGCATTCATAAAGGACAAGGTAACTAAACTTTTTAAAATAAGGTCCATTCGGGAGGTGAAATATCCCGAATGGTTAGCCAATGTAGTTGTAGTCCGAAAAAAGGGAACAAACTTAGAATGTGTGTAGATTACAAGGATTTAAACAAGGCGTGCCCCAAAGATGCTTTTCCACTGCCTAACATCGATCGCATTATCGATAACATGGCCGGCCCGAGATCCTTACTTTTCTCGATGCCTATTCCAGGTACATTCAAATCCAAAATGAACCCAGAGGACAGAGAAAAGACTTCGTTTATCACCAAGTATGGAACCTATTGATATAATGTAATGCCCTTCGGGCTAAAAAACGCAGGAGCTACTTACCAACTCCTAATAAATAAAATATTCGAGGAATAAATAGGTAAATCAATGGAAGTTTATATTGATGACATGCTAGTTAAGTCCCTGCACGCGGAGGACCATGTAGCTCATTTGCAGGAAACATTCGAGATTTTAAGGAAATATAACATGAAGCTCAACCTCGAGAAATGTGCTTTCGGGGTCGGTTTGGGATCAACCTCGATAAAATAAAGGCCATCAAAGACATCACCATCATGGATAGTGTAAAAGTCGTGCATAGGCTAACGGGATGGATTGGTGCCTTAGGCCGATTCATTTCAAGGTCGTCGGATAGAAGTCACAGATTTTTCTCTCTGCCCAAAAAGAAGAACGATTTCACCTGGACCTCGAAATGCCAACAGGCATTAGAGGAATTGAAACGATACATGTCGAGCCCGCCACTATTGTGCACTCCAAAGGCAGACGAGAAACTTTGCTTTTACTTGGCAGTTTCAGAAATCGCGGTAAGTGCTGTGCTAGTTCGAGAAGATCAAGGTACGCAATTTTCCGTTTATTATGTAAGTCGAACCTTAGGGGAAGCAGAAACTAGATATCCCTACTTAGAGAAATTGGCACTAGCACGGATAAGCGCCTCTGGAAAGTTAAGACCACACTTTCTATGTCACACCATATGTGTACTAATCACTTACCCACTTCGTAATATTTCACACAAGCCCGAACTATCAGGCCGATTGACCAAATGGGCAATCGAATGTAGTGGGTATGATATCAAATATCAACCCCGGACGACCATCAAGTCTCAAATTTTAGCGGACTTCGTGGCCAATGTCACGCCAACCCTCGTATCCAAAATCAAAAAAGTAACTCTTGTTGAAATCGGGTATATCATCGGGGGCATGGACCCTTTTCACACACGGGGTTTCGAACCTAAAAGGGCCCGGGCTAGGCATCGTTTTAAAGCCGCCTACGAGTAGCACTATTAGGCAATCTATCAAAACTACTAGGTTGACTAACAACAAGGCCAAGTGTGAGGCCATGATTGCAGGTTCGATTCAGCTAAAAGCTTGGGAGCAGTAGTCATTGAAGCCAAGTGTGAATCTTCACTGGTGGTAAATCAAGTAAACAAAACCTTCAAAGTTTGGGAGGATAGAATGCAAAGGTATTTGAACAAACTACATGTAACTTTGCACCGTTTCGAAGAATAGACTTTACAACATATACCTCGAGAACAAAATAGTGAGGCCGATGCACTTGCAAATTTGGGATCATTAATCGAGGAAGATGAGATCAGCTCGGGGACTTTCGTCAACTCTCGAGGTCCGTGATTGAAAAAGGCCATGCCGAGATAAATGGGTCGTCGAATTTAGTGGGTATGATATCAAATATCAATCCCGGACGACCATCAAGTCTAAAATTTTAGCTGACTTCGTGGCCGATTTCACGCCAACCCTCGTATCCAACATCAAAAAAGAACTCTTGTTGAAATCGGGTACATCATCGGGGGCATGGACCCTTTTCACAGACGGGGTTTCGAACCTAAAAGGGCCCGGGCTAGGCATCGTTTTAAAGCCGCCTACGGGTAGCACTATTAGGCAATCTATCAAAACTACTAGGTTGACTAACAACGAGGCCAAGTATGAGGCCATGATTGCAGGTCTCGAGTTAGATAAAAGCTTGGGAGCCGTAGTCATTGAAGCCAAGTGTGACTATTTACTGGTGGTAAATCAAGTAAACAAAACATTTAAAGTTTGGGAGGATAGAATGCAAAGGTATTTGAACACACTACAGGTAACTTTGCACCGTTTCGAAGAATGGACTTTACAGCATATACCTCGAGAACAAAATAGTGAGGCCGATGCACTTGCAAATTTGGGATCATTAGTCGAGGAAGATGAGATTAGCTCGGGGACTATCGTCAACTCTCGAGGTCCGTGATTGAAAAAGGTCATGCTGAGATAAATGGGTCGTCGAATGTAGTGGGTATGATATCAAATATCAACCCCGGACGACCATCAAGTCTCAAATTTTAGCGGACTTCGTGGCCGATTTCACGCCAACCCTCGTATCAAAAATCAAAAAAGAACACTTGTTGAAATCGGGTACATCATCGGGGGCATGGACCCTTTTCACAGACGGGGTTTCAAACATAAAAGGGCCCGGGCTAGGCATTGTTTTAAAGCCGCCTATGGGTAGCACTATTAGGAAATCTATCAAAACTACTAGGTTGACTAAAAACGAGGCCAAGTATGAGGCCATGATTGCAGGTTCGAGTTAGCTAAAAGCTTGGGAGCAGTAGTCATTGAAGCCAAGTGTGAATCTTTACTGGTGGTAAATCAAGTAAACAAAACCTTCAAAGTTCGGGAGGATAGAATGCAAAGGTATTTGATCAAACTACAGGTAACTTTGCACCGTTTCGAAGAATGAACTTTACAACATATACCTCGAGAACAAAATAGTGAGGCCGATGCACTTGCAAATATGGGATCATTAATCGAGGAAGATGAGATCAGCTCGGGGACTTTCGTCAACTCTCGAGGTCCGTGATTGAAAAAGGTCATGCCGAGATAAATGGGTCGTCGAATGTAGTGGGTATGATATCAAATATCAACCCCGGACGACCATCAAGTCACAAATTTTAGCGGACTTCGTGGCCAATTTCACGCCAACCCTCGTATCAAAAATCAAAAAAGAACTCTTGTTGAAATCGGGCACATCATCGGGGGCATGGACCCTTTTCACAGACGGGGTTTCGAACATAAAAGGGCCCGGGCTAGGCATTGTTTTAAAGCCGCCTATGGGTAGCACTATTAGGAAATCTATCAAAACTACTAGGTTGACTAAGAACGAGGCCAAGTATGAGGCCATGATTGCAGGTTCGAGTTAGCTAAAAGCTTGGGAGCAGTAGTCATTGAAGCCAAGTGTGACTCTTTACTGGTGTTAAATCAAGTAAACAAAACCTTCAAAGTTTGGGAGGATAGAATGCAAAGGTATTTGAACAAACTACAGGTAACTTTGCACCGTTTCGAAGAATGGACTTTACAGCATATACCGCGAGAACAAAATAGTGAGGCCGATGCACTTGCAAATTTGGGATCATTAGTCGAGGAAGATGAGATTAGCTCGGGGACTATCGTCAACTCTCGAGGTCCGTGATTGAAAAAGGCCATGCCGAGATAAATGGGTCGTCGAATTTAGTGGGTATGATATCAAATATCAACCCCGGACGACCATCAAGTATCAAAGTTTAGTGGACTTCGTGGCCGATTTTACGCCAACCCTCGTATCCAAAATAGAAAAAGAACTCTTGTTGAAATCGGGTACATCATCGGGGGCATGGACCCTTTTCATAGACGGGGTTTAGAACCTAAAAGGGCCCGGGCTAGGCATCGTTTTAAAGCCGCCTACGGGTAGCACTATTAGGCAATCTATCAAAACTACTAGGTTGACTAATAACGAGGCCAAGTATGAGGCCATGATTGCAGGTCTAGAATTAGCTAAAAGCTTGGGAGCAGTAGTCATAGAAGCCAAGTGTGACTCTTTACTGGTGGTAAATCAAGTAAACAAAACTTTTAAAGTTCGAGAGGATAGAATGCAAAGGTATTTGGACAAAATACAGGTAACTTTGCACCGTTTCAAAGAATAGACTTTACAGCATATACCTCGAGAACAAAATAGTGAGGCCGATGCACTTGCAAATTTGGGATCATCGGTCGAGGAAGATCAGATCAGCTCGGGGACTCTCGTTCAACTCTCGAGGTTCGTGATTGAAAAAGGCCATGCCGAGATAAATGGGCCGTCAAACGCAGTGGGTATGATATCGAATATCAACCCCGGACGGCCATCAAGTCTCAAAGTTTAGCGGATTTCGTGGCCGCTTTCACACCAACTGTCGTACCCGAAATCAAAAAAGAACTCTTGTTGAAATCGGGTACATCATCGGGGGAATGGACCCTTTTCACAAATGGGGCTTTGAACCTAAAAGGATCCGGGCTAGGCATCATTTTAAAGACGCCTACGGGTAGCACTATTAGGCAATCTATCACAATTACTAGGTTGACTAACAACGAGGCCGAGTATGAGGCCACGATTGCAGGTCTTGAGTTAGCTAAAAGCTTGGGAGCAGTAGTCATTGAAGCCAAGTATGACTCATTACTAGTGGTAAATCAAGTAAACAAAACCTTCGAAGTTCGAGAGGATAGAATGCAAAGGTATTTGGACAAACTACAGGTAACTTTGCACCGTTTCGAAGAATGGACTTTTAACATATACCTCGAGAACAAAACATTGAGGCCGATGCACTTGCAAATATGGGATCATCGGTCGAGGAAGATGAGATCAACTCAGGGACTGTCGTTCAACTCTCGAGGTCCGTGATTGACAAAGGCCATGCCGAGATAAATGGGTCGTCGAATTTAGTGGGTATGATATCAAATATCTACCTCGGACGACCATCAAGTATCAAAGTTTTGCGAACTTCGTGGCCGATTTCACGCCAACCCTCGTATCCAAAATAGAAAAAGAACTCTTGTTGAAATCGGGTACATCATCGGGGGCATGGACCCTTTTCATAGACGGGGTTTCAAACCTAAAAGGGCCCGGGCTAGGCATCGTTTTAAAGCCGCCTACGGGTAGCACTATTAGGCAATCTATCAAAACTACTAGGTTGACTAACAACGAGGCCAAGTATGAGTCTATGATTGCAGGTCTCGAATTAGCTAAAAGCTTGGGAGCAGTAGTCATAGAAGCCAAGTGTGACTCTTTACTGGTGGTAAATCAAGTAAACAAAACTTTTGAAGTTCGAGAGGATAGAATGCAAAGGTATTTGGACAAACTACATGTAACTTTGCACCGTTTCAAAGAATAGACTTTACAGCATATACCTCGAGAACAAAACAGTAAGGCCGATGCACTTGCAAATTTGGGATCATCGGTCGAGGAAGATCAGATCAGCTCGGGGACTCTCGTTTAACTCTCGAGGTTCGTGATTGAAAAAGGCCATGCCGAGATAAATGGGCCGTCAAACGCAGTGGGTATGATATCGAATATCAACCCCGGACGGCCATCAAGTCTCAAAGTTTAGCGGATTTCATGGCCGATTTCACACCAACTGTCGTACCCGAAATCAAAAAAGAACTCTTGTTGAAATCGGGTACATCACCGGGGGCATGGACCCTTTTCACAGATGGGGCTTCGAACCTAAAAGGATCCGGGCTAGGCATCATTTTAAAGCCGCCTACGGGTAGCACTATTAGGCAATGTATCAAAACTACTAGGTTGACTAACAACGAGGCCGAGTATGAGGCCACGATTGCAGGTCTTGAGTTAGCTAAAAGCTTGGGAGCAGTAGTCATTGAAGCCAAGTATGACTCTTTACTAGTGGTAAATCAAGTAAACAAAACCTTCGAAGTTCGAGAGGATAGAATGCAAATGTATTTGGACAAACTACAGGTAACTTTGCACCGTTTTGAAGAATGGACTTTTAACATATACCTCGAGAACAAAACATTGAGGCCGATGCACTTGCAAATATGGGATCATCGGTCGAGGAAGATGAGATCAACTCGGGGATTGTCGTTCAACTCTCGAGGTTTGTGATTGAAGAAGTCCATGCGGAGATAAATTCAACAAGCTTAACATGGGATAGGAGGAATAAGTATATTGAATATTTGGAGAACGGAAAACTCCCATCGGACCCTAACAATTCGAGGGCCCTGTGAACCAAAGCCGCTCAATTCACATTGACTGCAGATGGAACATTATACTGAAGGACATTCGATGGACCATTGGCAGTATGTTTAGGTCCAAGAGACACCGATTACATCCTCCGTGAGATTCACGAGGGTACTTACAGAAATCATTCCGGTGCCAATTCATTTGTCCGAAAAATAATCAGAGCAGGATATTATTGGATCGATATGGACAAAGATGCAAAGGAGTTTGTTCGGAAATATGACAAATGTCAAAGGTTTGCACAGGCGTTCGAGAAAGTAAGAGAGAAAGAGGTTATAGACTTCATCTGGGATTATATCGTATTTCGATTTGGGATACCCGCCGAAATAGTGTGTGACAATGGGAAACAATTTATCGACAGCAAAATGATGAAATTCCTCGAAGACCACAAAATAAAAAGGATATTATCGATACCGTATCACCCTAGTAGGAATGTATAGGCCGAATCGACGAACAAGACTATCATTCAAAACCTAAAGAAAAGGTTGAACGACGCTAAGGGAAAATTGAGAGAACTCCTACCCGAAGTGCTTTGGGCATATTGAACAACATCAAAATCTAGTACGGGGGCAACCCTGTTCTCCTTAGCATATGGCTCCGAAGCCTTGATTCCAGTCGAAGTCGAGGAACCCAGTTCCAGGTATCAATATGCAATAAAAGAGTCAAATCTCGAGGCTATGAATACTTGCCTCGAATTATTGGATGAAAAACGAGAAGCCGCTCTCGTCCAATTGGCCGCCCAAAAACAGCGGATCGAAAGATACTATAATCGAAGAACCAATCTTCGCCATTTTAAAATCGGGGACTTAGTGCTAAGGAAAGTCACTCGCGGCACCCGAAATCCAAACGAAGGAAAACTGGGTCCAAACGTGGAAAGACCGTATAAAGTACTCGAATATGTCGGTAAAAGATCCTACAAACTCGGTATTATAAACGACAAATAACTACCAAGAAATTGGAACTTGTCACACCTAAAATGATACTACTGCTACGGTACGACCCTCCCATGTTTGTTTATATTTCAAAACTAACCCTTGCAAGAGTTCAATCAAGAACAAGGATGGATCATTCAATACGAAGCCTTAGGTCTGAAAGCACGCATTGCACTCTTTTTACCTTAGGCCGGTTTTATCCCAAATGGAATTTTCGGCAAGGTTTTTAATGAGGCAACCATTGATCATGCTAACTTAGAACAATTTAACAGTATCTGAGACCTCTTTACAATCAACCTCGAATACTGGTGGGGCATTATCCTCAAATATATCATGTTCGATGCAAGAAAGTTACATCATAACAACAGGGTTCCGATAGGAAAAATTATAAGAGCCAAATGGTCAAAACGAACCATGCTCATGTAGATTACTCGATCCTTGGTACAAAATACAAACACTTATATAACGACATGAAAAGAAACTTCATTGCCCATATCTCATGTCTCACAACCCATCCTCTATTTCATCATCTATTACGCAAACAGGCTCAAGCGCTGATGATTACCCCACAAATCGGGTACTGCCACTCGACCATTAAGCCTACAGGCTATATTACTTTGAGTTCGAATCACTCACTCGATCATTAAGCCTACGAGCTACATTACTTCGAGTTCCAATCACTCACTCGACTAATAAAGCCTACGGGCTACATCACTTTGTGTTTGAGCAAGCACTCACTCGACTACTAAGCCTACGGGATACTCTTATTTCGAGTTCGAGCAAATACTCACTCGACCATTAAGCCTACGGGCTACATTACTTCGATTTCGAATCACTCACTCGATCATTAAGCCTACGGGCTACATTACATCGAGCTCGAAGCACTCACTCGACCATTAAGCCTACAAGCTACATTACGTCGAGTTCGAATCACTCAATCAATCGTTAAGCCTACGGGCTACATTACTTCGAGTTTAAATCACTCACTCGACTAATAAAGCCTACAGGCTATATCACTTCGAGTTCGAGCAAGCACTCACTCGACTACTAGGCCTACGGGCTACTCTTATTTCGAGTTCGAATCACTCACTCGACTAATAAAGCCTACGGGCTACATCACTTTGTGTTTGAGCAAGCACTCACTCGACTACTAAGCCTACGGGATACTCTTATTTCGAGTTCGAGCAAATACTCACTCGACCATTAAGCCTACGGGCTACATTACTTCGATTTCGAATCACTCACTCGATCATTAAGCCTACGGGCTACATTACATCGAGCTCGAAGCACTCACTCGACCATTAAGCCTACAAGCTACATTACGTCGAGTTCGAATCACTCAATCAATCGTTAAGCCTACGGGCTACATTACTTCGAGTTTAAATCACTCACTCGACTAATAAAGCCTACAGGCTATATCACTTCGAGTTCGAGCAAGCACTCACTCGACTACTAGGCCTACGGGCTACTCTTATTTCGAGTTTGAGCAAATACTCACTCGACCATTAAGCCTACGGGCTACATTACTTCTAGTTCCAATACTCACTCGATTACTAAGCCTACGGGCTACAGGCTCCAAATACGATCAAATTGCCTAAAGCCTTATTAAAATCTTCATAAGGCATGAATGAAACAAAATCTTCACGAAGAAGAAAATAAAACACAAGAAAGTCGGGAAAAGAAAATATCTTTATATATATACAAGAATGCGTACAATGCCCGAACAGGACCCTACACAAAAAACCAAAATGAAAACTAAGGGCTAAGTTTATTCTCCAGCGGGCTCCTCCCCGCTCTCGGACCCGCTCTTTCTCCCATCATAACCATCATCATCAACGTCAACATCATCGTCATCGGAAGCCAAGGATTCGGCATCGACTTCGAGCTCTTTATCCCTTTTTATCTCTTCGATGAGATCGAAAGTTCGAGCGTGGATCTCCTATAGGGTCTCCCTCCGAGATCTTCACTTAGCAAGTTTAACAACCCAATGTGCTCGAGTGTTGGCAGTCTCAGCTACCTCTCTTGCGTGTACTTAAGCAGCTTCAGCATCGGCCCGATAGACGGCCACGAATGCATCCACATCGGCCTTTTCCTTTTCGGCATCAGATTTGGCCTTGGCAAGTTAGGAGGCCAACCGAGCCTAAAGCTCCTCTATTCTTCTTGCCTGAATCGAGCTTTTCTCTTTCATGATTTGAAGTTGGTTTTCCCCTTTTTCTCTTCTTGTCCTTCGCCGGTTTAGAAACCGGGGCCAAAGTTTCCTCCTCGCCGGACAGGGGTCTCAAAACCGCATCCTTGCCCAGACCTACACACAAGAAAATTGATTTGAGTGTATGGAAAACAATTCGAACTATCAATGATGTGGGAAAGGAGATTACCATAATTTTTGTCCTCCCATCAGCCCTTTAACAAATCGCTCCATGAGCGCTCGGCGTACGTAGAGGTCGAAGCCAGGTCCCGTACCCATTCCTTGAGGTCGGGAACCACACCGGGCCTCCATGGAACTGCTGCACCATAAAAGGGGATATCAGTAAGAAAGGAAACAAAGAGGCAAAACAATGGGGGATTACATCAGAGTTACACTTACGCTTCATTTTCCATTCTTCGGGAAATGGTATCTCCTCGGCCGGTATTAGGTCCGACGTCTTCAATCGAACGAACCTTCCCTTCCATCCTCAATCCTTGTCCACATCTATGCTCGAGAATAGAACCTTGGTGGCCCAGCACTATAGTTTTATTAACCCGCCTAGAAAGAAGCAAGGGCAACACAATCTAATGAGGTGGTCGAGGGTGAAAGACATCCCCTCGATTTTGTTCACAAAGAAACATATTAGAATAATGATCCACCAAAAAGAAGGACGGATTTAGCCTATGTTTGTTTGGTACTTACAGCAAAAATCAACGATAACAGAGTCGAGGGGGCCTAACGTAGAAGGGCAAGTATACACACTTAAAACCCTTTCACGTGAGTAGTAATATCTTCTTCGGGAGACGGGACTACCACTTCTTTATTCTCCCAGTTACAATCTTTTCTTATTTGTTCGAGATACCCC
>AWOL01S0037728.1:58474-77356 GCA_000715115.1 Nicotiana otophora | reverse complement strand
ACTACAATATTAAATGAGTTCAGATATCTTATTGCTAATTATAAACCTAGAGTTGAGTGTGTCCCAGAAAGGGCTGAAAACAAATTTCCTTGCAATAACTGAAACAAATATTTCAGTTATATATAGATTGTTAAGTGTTTCAACCTTTTAGGTTTCTGTAATTCTCGGCAATATTTAAGCTAAATTTTTGCTCTGAGGCACTTTCTCCTTTAATTTCCTTATCCCCGCAATTCAGCATGAGAAACAAAAATGTGGTTCTAATTAATAGAAGATTAGTTGCATATATATTTTGTTGTTTCTTCATCCAATTACATTTTACATTGGAAAGATTGTCTTTTGGAGCTTCCATCTCGAAACAACTTTGAAGAACTAACGAAAGCACTCACTAGCTCAAATTTTCGTCATGTCACATATAACATATAGTACTGTGATTGTGCTTTTTTTGAGCCGAGAGTATCGAAAATAACATGTCTACATTCACGAGGTAGAGATAAGACTGTGTACATACTAACCTCTCACTACTAGAAATCCGGTAAAAACCAATCAAAAAAACTGACCAACGTTGGTCAGTAATGGCCAAAAACCGACCAAAACGCGACCATTTATGTGTGGACGATATTTTTGTGGTCGGAAAGGCATACCGACCAAAGTTGGTCGGAAATTACCGACCAACTTTGATCGGTCAATTAAATTCAAAAATAAAAATTGCAAAAAAAACCGACCAAAGTTGGTCGGTTTTTTCCGACCAAAGTTGGTCGGTATTTTAATTATGTAATAAAAAGATTCACCATATGGGAATCGAACCGGGGTCTGTACTGTGACAGGATACTATTCTACCACTAGACCATTGGTACATTTTGTTTTAAGATTGTCTTTTATTTGATTTATACTCTTTAATTGTATTTTTGCACGAAAATAACCGACCAACTTTGATCGGTTTTATTAAAAAGTAAAATTACCGACCAAAATTGGTCGGTTTTTAAAAATGACCGGCCGAATTAACCGACAATTTTGGTCGGGTTTTTAATATTAGTTTTTATTTATTTTAATTAAAAAATCAACCAAAGTTGGTCGGTTTCTTGAAACATAAATTTTGCGGGACTCAAAAATAGTTTTTCGCATTTTTGCGCTAAAGAAAACCGACCAAAGTTGGTCGATTTCGTAAAAAAAAATTATTTTTAAAAACCGACTAACTTTGGTCGATTTTTTGGTCAGTTTGACCGACCAAAGTTGGTCGGTTTTTGTCGAATTTCTAATAGTGTCTCCAGACCGCCCTTATGGGACTACACTAATTTTTTGTTGTTGTTATTGTTGTCACATATAAAATAGATAACGTATACAAATCTTGAGGGAATTAGAGCCCAAAGATTGAATGTATAACTACATATCTTGATAATTTATGTTGGGGTAGGGTTAAACACATGCACCAATCCACAGTAACAGAAAAATTGCGCAATTTTAAGATGCATAATGGAAACAAGTACTACAGAGAGTTTTTGCTTAAAAATCTCTTCCAGTTAAATTCTTCACAGAAAGGACAATGTGCTAGTAATCTGTGTTCGAAACCAGAAAATTTTGTAAAGTAAAAGAGAAACAGAAATGCATAGGAAGAACAAAATTAAATTCGAGTCAACTGAATTCACATTGTGCCCTTAAGGAACTTAATCCTCCACATGAATGGGGAATGGACATAACTGTAAAAATATGCATGAAAAAACTGTGTGATTCGAAAGTAAGGACTAATCGCATCTGGATAAGTAGGTTTCCCTTTGAACTTTCCGTAGTGAACTTATGTTAGATATACTCGGTCAATCGGTAGATTTGATATCTTTAAACCGTCGAGCTTTGGTGTATACCTAGACAACCATAAGTCACACAATCAATCCTTAATCGTCTTTGGTTCTCATTATTGTGTTTGTTTCAGTCATGAATACCACCTGGTTTATAAGTGTGTAGAAAACTTGCCTTAGAGAATTCTCCTTGAAGCGGCTTACACTTCACACTTACATAGGTGATTCCTAAATGTGTTATCCCGTAGATACACTATTTGATATACTACGTATCAAACTTAAAAAGCCTTAATGTTTTATCGTTGGTACTGAACATTGTCTCATCACGAGAATGGACCAAAAAGAAATTTTATTTGACAATGTTGAACCGTCATTAATGACTTTGTTTGAGGTCCTTGAACCTAGATCTTGGGATCTCCAGTCTTCTAGGTAGAGTCACTGCCACAATGACTTGTCCTCGGCCATAGTCTCATTCCCCTCGATGATCTTTCAACTACTTCTCTAGTTAGGCTTTTTGTAAATGGATCTGACGTATTATCGCTTGACTTCACATAGTCAATTATAATAATTCTTCTAGAGAGTAGTAATGCTCCCAGCCTTTCTTATTGCTGCTTGACCATCGCAATGTATGCATATAGGTGTCAATTTTAGGCTTAGATAGAACCGGAGCAATTCAACCTCTTCACCGGCCTTGTCTAAGGCTATAAACTCAGCCTCCATTGTAAAGCGGCAATGCACGTTTGTTTGGACCATTTTCAAGACACTGCTCCTCCATTGATTGTAAAAATATATTCACTTATGGATTTAGTTTAGGTTGAGCCGGTGATTCAATTTGCACCACTATACCCCTCACTAACCGTACGATACTTATTATAGTATAATGCATAGTCATGGATATATTTCAAATATCCCAAAACTCATTTTATTGTCATGACAGTTCAATGCGAACTTCCTTATGTCGTAAACTAATACGTCTCGACTTTCTATTGCACATCAGATTATTGACTATACTTAATGTAGCAATAGTATATTATAACAACAGTTGGAATGGTTGGCATTAGTTGTGGCCACAACCTTTTAATAAAAATATTTCGCAACCACTCCGCCATTTTCAAGCATTTGTATGCCATTTATTCATATGTCTATATGATATGCAAATTATAGCACCTTCATTCATGAAACAAATCCAACTTGCAATGGACTTTGGTCATGTTCATCGGTTGGTTCACCTCATTATAGACCAACATATTAATATATTCGGTTATGAATGGTCATGTTTATACAAAACATACAAACACACTTTTCATGAGAAGTCACAGCCTTCCAAGTGACACCCTTTTATAAAGAGCTAAACATTATAAATGTTCAAAAAGAACAAATCATTTTTGAAAAGGCACGTAAACAACTTTCGAATTTGTAGTTTCATCACTAGTCGTCACTAACACCGAACAAGTAATGAATTCACCGGCTATCATATCAATATCCATTAAGAATTGGTGGAGTTCAAAAATTATATCATTTAGACATTACGTCTCACATTGGCTTTTGTCATGCATAAGCTGAAAGCCTCCACATTTCAAATATTTCATCAACATATCATCCACATATAATCAAATAATGACTATATGATTTGAAATATTCTTAACGTAAACATATTTGTTTACACCCATTAATTTTGAAACCATTTGACAATATTATTTGGTCAAATCTTGCATGTCATTGTTTGGGTACTTATTTTAGTATGTAAAGTGACTTAACATGTCGATACACCTTTTTTCGTTTTTCTTTAGGAACCACGAACCCCTCGGGTTGTTCCATGTAAATTTTTTCCTCTAAATCTAAATTTAAGAAGGTTGTCTTCACATTCATTTGACGGATTTTAAGACTATACATTGTAGCCAATGTTACTAACACCCATATGTACGTAATACTTATAATCGATGAGTATGTGTTAAAATAGTCAAGGCCTTCTCGTTGTCTATATCCTTTGAAATTGTGATGACATAAAATATCATCTTTAAATTTAATAAGTAATTCTATATTCTAAGGCCTCCAAAAGCACCATTTATCATTTCTTGACTTACGTGCGCAGTCCGTATAATTTTCTGAAAAGTTTTTATGTGAAAAATGGATTAAAATATGAAATAGAGCTTTAAAACTCAACTGAGTTGACTTTGGTTAATATTTTGAGCAAATAGACCCAGATCAGTATTTTGACAATTCTGGTAGGTCCGTATCGTGATTTGGGATTTGGGCGTATGCCCAAAATCAAATTCTTAGGTCCCTAGCTCGAGATATGGAATTTTGATGAAACATTAAAAGCTTGAAAGTTTAATAAATTTTAAGAAAATATTGATGTTGGATTTATTAACTTCGGGTCCGTATTTTGGTTCCGGAACCCGGTATAGGTCCACTATAATATTTATAACGTGTATGCCAAATTTGGTGAGAATCGGAGTTGATTTGACGTGATTCAGACGTCCTGTTGTGAAGATATAAGTTTTAAAGTTTTCTTAAAAATTTCATTCGTTTTGGGGTTCAATTCATACTTCTAGGTGTTATTTTGGCGATTTGATCGCGTGAGCAAGTTCGTATGATATTTTTAAACTTGTGTGATTATTTGGTTTGGAGTACCGTGGGCTCGGGTGAGTTTTGGATAGGGTACGGGATGATTTCGGACTTAGGAAATATGGTTTTCTGTAGACTTTGGGCTTCTGGTATTTCCTTCATCGCATTCGCGAATGTACTCTCACGAACGCGAAGAGCAAACTGAGCTGGCCGAATTTTTCTTCTTCGCGAACGCGAAGATTGGATCGTGAATGCGAAGCTATGGGGACTTTACCCTTCGCGAATGCAACCAGCTCAACGCGAACGCAAAGCTTTAGAGGCCTGGGGGAGGGGTCAGTTGTCCTTATACGCGAACGCGAGCACTGGCACGCAAACGCGAAGGCCAGGTGGGAAAAAGCCTTCGTGAACGCGAAGCAGGACTCACGAACGCTAAAGCCACGGGTTGCTACTCATCGCGAACGCAAAGAAGGCCTGACCCCTGTGACTTAAAACCTAACCAAAACGGGATTTTTTCCATTTTTCACAAACCCTCAATTATAACTCGGCTTATGGGTGATTTCAAAGGAGTTTTTTACGATTTCGAACTGGGTAAGTATTTTTTTTTATCATATAGCGATTGTATTTCATAAATCTAAGTCTATATTCATCATTTATTTCAGATTTAGATGGAAGAAATTGGAATTTTTATAAAATCTTCCAAAAATAAAAATTTAAGATTTGAAGGTCCATTTGATATCGTAATTGGACAATTTTTGTATGGTTGAACTCGTATCGGAACGGGTGTTCGGATTTCATAAGTTTTTCTGAGATTTGAGACGTGGGTCCCACAGGCCACTGAGAAGTAGTTGTCCTTCCCGAGTTTGCTTAGATATTTTATTAGACGATTCACATTCCTTTTTATATAGATAAATTTTCTTCAAAGAATTCAGCATTATCTCATTCGATTACCATATTATTATGAATATCGAAATTTTATGATTTATGAAGCAGAAAATGATATGCCTCACTATTTATTGCATATCCTTATGAAAACGCAATCAATAATTTCCGGTCCGATCTTTACCCTTTTGGATTTAGGAACTTGCACTTTAGCTAAGCACCCTTACACTTTAAAATATTTAAGTTGGGCTTCTTTCCATTCTATTTCATATGGAATGGATTGCGTCTTGTTATGGGGAACTCGATTGAGTATTTATTTAGCTGTAAAATAGCTTCCCCCCCTCCCCCCATAAGTTCTGGGATAAATCAAAACTTATCAACAAGGCATTCATCATCTTCTTTAACGGTCTATTCTTTCTTTCTGTAATTTCATTAGATTGCGGTGGCTAAGGGGCTGTCATTTGATCAATAATACCATATTCCAAACATATTTCTTCAAAAGGAGATTCACATTCACCACCCTATTACTTTGTAGAGACAACTACATGAACTCTTATTTGTATCACGACAGAGCTAGAATAAATGGTGAAGTTGTTAATCTTCAAATCAATCTGACACAATCAAAATCAATAAGGTGAAGTTTTTAAATCTTCCCACCTAGTAATATGTGACACAATCAAATTTAATAAATGGTGAAGTTTTTAATCTTCAAACCAAATAATAAATTGGAGTAGAAAATCACTAAGATTTTAATCTCCAAAACTATTATAATGTCACTTAGACTTTAATCTCGAAGCAGGAGTAGAAAATCAGGAAGATTTTATTCTCCATAATGGGTATAGAAAATCATGATAATTTTAATTCTCTTTCCAAATAGTTTTCCAACTAAACCATTATAACACCTTAAATAATTTGATCTCTTTCTCTAATCAAACACATATATGTTCATCTTTACCTATATTATATCAAGAATACTTCAAGTATTACTGTAAGCTTACATGAAAATATCCAAGGTTTTTCAAGGCCTTCCACCCCAAACAGTTAATGAAGAACCGATGAATATTTGCTGCAAGCCACACCAAATTGACCATAAATAATATATCACTGCTATTCCTTCATCCTAGTATAGGAAATAATATCACTATATGAAAGATGAGACATGATGGCGTGACTTCATGAAACTATTTGCAAATAGCGAGTCGACGATGGCCAATTCAAATCCCAGTCACTTTCCTCAACACTTTCCATACACATAGACACACGGGCATAGAATGAATAAATAAAGTAATAAAAATCCGATTTTGGCCACTTTCTTCCTAATACATCACTTTGAGATTCCGTCTTCCGTGTAAACTCATATGAGTTTTAGCATGATTGATCTTGGACTCTTAGCCCAGTTTTGCGGTTGCACAATTCATGTACGGTCCGCACTTTGCGAAAATGTCTGGTAAACTCTTCTTCTTGGTTTGCGGCCACAGATGGAATTTTACTGTCTGCAATTTCTTCCGCGGCCGCAGAATTCCTTCTGCGGACCGCACATTTATGCTTCTGTGCCTTTCACTGCCTTGTGCTTCGAAATACTCTTTTTTGAGTCGGATTTTATCTAGGGAGATCAACTTCCATCATTCCTGTAATTTTGCACAATTTCATCAATTTCTGGAACACACTTCAATGCTTTTAGACTAAAATAAAATGTAAAAGGAGCTAATAAGCAGTCAAAATCCCCACTTATCAGTTGTGCCTCATTGTAGAGGCTCGACATGCCCACCTCGTTCATCTTTGTCTAATCCTTCTCGATTACCATACATCGGGGGTAACTGGCTATGCCTACCAGAGCAGATAGGACCCGGGCATCCTCCGGGACCGTGAGTATAACCGTCCTCTTGTGCTCGGGGTCCGCACTTGGCGCAGGGAATTGCTTTACCAATTGTGGGTTCATGCTCGGCCCGTCAGCTTCCAAAGACGCGTCCTTCTTCGATATCTCCGGGTGGCCCAACCCATAGAAATCTTCCAGTGTTGACATATCCATGCCATCGAAGGAGTGGAGAGGGTCCTCTGTACCTTGTGCTCCTCACATGATTTTTCTTTGCCCTTTTGGGCCTCTTCGAGCATAGAATCGATGTAGGAGGGCGTCTCAAGGATGTCAGTCACACCGGTCTCTTTTAGGGCACAAGCAGTTTCTTGAGAAGATGCATTCTCCATCTGCACTTCGGCCTCTCGAACCGGAAGGGGTTCGATCTCGTGTCCTTTCTCCCCTGTCGTCGTATATTCCACGACAAGGGTCAATCCGCGAGCGACGGAGATATCTTCTTCTTCAGACTCATCCCTAAGCTGGTAAAGCAAGTCAGAGTCTGGTACCCAGGACCCGATATTCTTCTTGGGCTTGTGAGCCCGAATAACCGACCTCTTTTTTATCTTTACCTCGGGCCCCTCTAAGCCCAAGGATTTCTTTTTTCTCTTCTTCTCCTCCGCAAAAACTCGAGGCTGCCCGTAACGGAGGGATAAACGGACAAGGAGACATCCTCGTCACCATCTAACGACCAAAGTTTGGTAGTCTTAGGAAAACCTGCAAAATAAAGAAAAGAATTCAGCATTATATAAGTGTAGAGCATAGTAATAGCTATTCGGAGGAGAACCTTACCATGGGAACGGGCCTCTCATCAGCTCTTAGAAAGCTTTCGCCATCAGCGCTCGAAATACGACATTTGCTGGCAGATGCCTTCAATCCACTCCTTGATCTGGGGGACCATATTGGGAACCCGGGAAATAGCTGCACGACCAGCAATACTGATAGTGAGAAAGGAAACAAAAGGAACTTGACACTTAAGAAACAACAACACGTAGGAGATGCATTCCATTTTTCGGGAAATGGAAGGAATTCGAGAGGGATCAAATCTTGATTTTTCAGTCGAACAAAGCACCTCTGCCAATCGCCAATGCTAAAAAATGAGGCCTTGATGGCCCAACAAGTAAGTTTGATTAGTCCCCGTAGGTGAATCCGGGGACTATACAAACAGAGTAAATGGTCGAGTGTAAACCGATGGGACTCGATATTGTTCACAAAATAACGTAGAAGGATCACGATCCTCCAAAGAGATAGGTGGATTTGCCCAAGGCACACCGCGTATCTCTTGTAGAAGGCAAAAACTATTGGGTCTATCGGCCCCAGCGTGAAGGGATAAGTGTAAACACTTAAATACCCCTCCACATGAGTAGTGATATCGTCCTCTGGATCGGGGACAACCATGTCTTTTCCTTCCCATTTACATTAATCTCGGACTATGGGAAAGGTATCCTCAGTAATGGAGCATATGTATCTCCATGCCCCTTCATCCCCGGTCTTGTTTAGATGAGGCTTTATCGACTTTGAAGTCGTCTGTAATTGAACAACCCCCGGGTATAAAACTTTTTTCGGGGGGACTAGGGAGATACTGCCTCGGGGACGGCCACCTCGGGATCAGCCGCCTCGAAAGTAGCCACCTCGACATATGTGACCGGGTGGGAAGATGAAGAGGCAGCCTGCTGAGGAACCAATTTGGAAGGTTTAGTCATTATAATTTGGAAAGAAATATGAAGATTTGAAGAAGAAAAGATGAAGATTTGAAGGACAAGAGTATGAAGGTTGAAGAGAAGAATATGAAGTTTTGAAGGCAGGATGAAGATCTCGGTAGAAACCTAAGAACAACTATGAAAATTAGAAGAACAAATATTAAGATATAAAGATTTGAAAAACTTGACAGTCGCTAGTGAGTTCAAAGGTGGAAGTTTGGATCGGAAAGTAGAAAAAGTACAAAGGGTCAAAGCTTTTATAGGAGGAAATTCGCGGCATTTTGCATTTGAAGGCAACCAACCATTGAACGACACATGTACGAAGTCAGAACGATGAGACTAATGGGATATTGTAACGTGCGAAGAAAGGAACTGGAGTTCATCTATCGTTTTGACAAACCTACTCTTTGGGAAATGAGGGGACTTTCTGTGTACGGGTAAAACCAGGGCTAATGAGCACCCAAATTTTCCGGTGGGTCAATCAAAGCAAGGACATAACTACATAGAATCGTAATCGAAGCTGGAAACTTCTCGTACTAAGGCCCGAACAAAGTGCTCGCCATCGGGCCCGGCAAGGAAACACTCCTCGAATCTGGTACGAGCTCCAAGACCTCGGAAAGCACTACAAACGGTTGCACGCGACTAACAGAGGGCTGTGATATCCGCACCCAATCAGATATCACAATGAGGATCTCGTCTGATGTCTGTAGAGTATTAGTAATTGATGTACAATGAGGACTTTTACTTTTTTTAGAGTTGTACTAGGGGTAAAACTCCTCTATTATATATAAAAAAGCTTTCTTATTCAATAAACACACTGTAACACGTATATCAAGGCAATACAAACTTGTTTCTGTGCTTTCTAGCTATTGAAAGTTTTGTTTTAAAAATCCTAGTTCTTCATACACGTTTGGCTCCGAATCGAGGGCAGAATAATTGTTAAGCTTAGATCCGAGCCCGGACTCAATGTCAAAACTGGTTTGGTTATTTATTTTATCTTTAATTCGCTTATCTAATATTCTTGATAATTTGTATTGAATTAATCCACATGGCTATTTGTTCACTTGCCCCAATATATAAGCGCAATAATTATAAGGTTAAGCCATTTAACTGTTAACTTTAGAAATGTCGAGCTTGTCATATATACTCCGTTTTTCTAAGAAGGATTAACCTAAATAGACACTTGTTCAATTGCCTAAATTAAAAATAGCAGACGAATGTGTAATATATGTATGATTAGTGTATAATCGTGCCTCGATCTAGTTAGCCATTAAAAATTCATTAGTGCATGATATGGGAAAGGATTCTTGTCCCATAACTGGATTTTAATTTTTTTTAATGAATCTTAATTACTACCATATTTTATTATGTAAACGCGTGTAGAAAAAGCAATATATAATGAGCATCGACTAGAAAAAATAAATATTGAATTTGGCGAGGCTATTTATGTAGAAATCCCTTCTAAAAATGAACAATTGTAATAACTCCCGGATGGGCCGGATCCTCTACGAGATGTACGCAGGACCATCTAAAGCCCAACGGCCCAGGCTGTCTATCTTTACGGATTAAGTGCACCAATAGGCACTTTTAGGGAGCCGTTGTTGAAAACATACTAACACTTAATAAAATATCTAATATCTAATCACATTGCTGCTGCCCTTAATAAAATATCTAATATTTAATCACATTGCTGCTGCCTCTTCTTCTTCTTCAATCACCTGTTATATTGTATTGTATTGTATTGTTATGTTAAATATAATATCTATTTTGATTGTTATTTAAATTTTCTTATATCGTATTGTTAAATTCGTTGTTAAGTAATAACAAAAGTGCTACTTTATAGAACGACTGATTTAGTGTGGTCTTATCGTTACTTTTTTTTTTCCTCATCTTGATCTTCTTTATTATTAAATAATCATATTTTATCCTTTACCATACCTCTTTATATAATAATTCTACCTCATATCTTGCTTTTCTTTGTAATATTGCACGTTTATTCTTCATATTGTTGGTGCATGACATCATGAAACGACAACAAACAATACAACCTATCCATATATTATATATATCAAAGTAATATAATACAACACAATACGATACGATACGTAACAACCATCCAAACAAAGCTCTTAGTATCCCTTTTTCCTGAATCTGCTTAGATACTGAATCATTGATAAAGGAATTGGGCAAATTAAACCAATACCATAAAGGCAAAATTCCTCTCTAAGTCCCCAAACCCCTTGAAAAGTGATGATACTACCGAGGTTTGGGGATATATTTAGGAAGTGCATGACAATTAATGAAATCCACGAATAAATAATGTTTCTTATTTAGCAAACACATATATACTAGTAAAGTGTCATTTTCTTATACAAGAGCAACTTGTTTTCTAGCTATAAGGGGATAGATGGTATGGGTTTACATTCATGCATCAGCAAACACCTCGATTATATATATATACAGTCATTTTAGCTGATTCATCTTTCCATCGTTTTCAGCTTTCTATCTAATTGGTGTTCTATATACTATCCAATATCCACATCCAGAAGCTGTCTCGAAAGCCATCTCCAACCCCACTCCCTTTTTTTCTGTGGGAGTTAAGCTTGTTTTATATTCGTACCCTTTTTGTTTTTCATCTACTTCTAGCCCTGTTTGTCTAAGTACGTTTGGACATAAAAATTTTAATTTTTGAAGGAAAAAAAAAATATTTGGAGTTAAGTTGAAAAATAGTATTTAAAATTTGAAATTATGTTTGGACATATATTTCATTTGAAAAAATTATTGCACTTTACGAGTGGGGAAGAAGGCCTTTTTGAAAAGTTTGAAGAAGAGGTCAAAATCACTTTTTAAACTCATTTTTGATTTTTTTAAAAAACTTCCAAAATTTCATTAACACATTTTTGAAAACAAATCGAAAAAAGCAAAAAAAACTTTTATGGATAAACGGGTGCTAAGTTTCTTTTTTGGCGAAAAATATATTTTTAGCCAAAATTGCTTTTTTTCAAAGTTAAGGCGTTTGGCAAGACTTTTGGTAGCTTATCTCTAAAAACACTTTTTGAAAATTACTTTTGAAATAAATACACTTAGAATCACTTTTTAAAAGTTAGGCCAAATATTAATTGATGCTCATAAATATTTTTCAAATTAATTAGTCAAAAATAAACTATTTCTCACAAAAAATACTTCTTTGAAAAATACTTTTTAAAAAAGGCACTTTAAAATAAGCTGACTTTAGAAACTTGGCTAAACAGGCTATTCATGTCTACGTTGAAAGTACGTACTATATAACTTTGATTTGTTATTATTCAATAATCAACAAAATATAAAGGGGAATATTTTCTTTGTAAATACCTATTTCTAATTGTATACGGGTAGAACCGAGCTCGATGCTTGATCGAGCATCTGGAACAATAGATCAAGATTTGGCACATACGTAAGAGATCGAAGTTACAGATGTAACCGAGCTCGATATCGAGGATCAAAATTCAAATAAGATCATTAGATTTGCCCTCGAGTTTATCGAGGGCACGACCGAACCTGCTTCAAACGGCCTCGAAGAAATGCTTTGCCAACTCATCCGACAAGGATCTATGATTCTCGCCATTAACCAATCATTATGACAGAAATCACGGAATTAAGTTAAAAAGGGAGCCAACGATCTGCATAATTTCTTATAAAATAATGTCTTAAAGGCTTCATCTCCCTGGATATATAAAGGGAACTGAGTAATTCATTAGGCATATTGTAACATACTACAAAGAATACCATACTATGTTTTCCAACTTTGTTCATATTATTTTGGCTTCAATAATATTTTGGTCCCAATAATATCACTCTTAAATTCGAAGGAAGTTAACTTTGCAAGGCTTAAGTTGTTAAATCTGCGTGGTTTGCATTAGTATTTTCTATTTATTTTCCCATATTAAATCTGATTTCTCACTTTGTATCAAATTATATCATGTATTCTTAAAACCACGTATAAATTCAATTGTTATCCGGTTTTGAAGGTAAACAGTTTGGCGCCCACCGTGGGGCCAAGGATAATAGTGATTATTTGATACAAATCTCTATAACATACACTACTTTACACTTCCTCTTTGAACTGTCTTTGATTTCAGGCTAAAAATGACAAACTCTCAATTACTGCCCCTGCATATTGATAACGGATCTGGTCATCAAGGTGAGAATAACAATGTGGCGCTCGGTGATGTAAGGCCACCCGATGACCCCTTTAGAACTTGGGCCGCAAATCCGATTGACATTAATTCACATGTGGCCATCGATGTGAACCCGCATACTGGTCCCGAAAATAGCGACCATGATGGAACCCGATCTGCAGCTTGAAACACACAAAACATCGAAGAAGACGGGATCAGCCTACGCATGATCTTCAAAATGCTGCAAGCTCAACAAGTGTCGATAGCTAAGTTGCAGAGCCAAACCCAGGCACCAATCAGGGTTGAACCCGGTCTACCCCAAGAAGTCATCCACAGAACGGGACCAGCTGTGGTAAGATCAAATGAAAAAGAGTCGGGGACTAACCCCCAAATTATAAAAATGTTCGAGGGACTGATAAAGAGGATAGAGTTAGGGGAAAAGAAGATCGAACCGAATGATAAAAAGGTCGAAACCTGTAATTCCAGGGTAGATCAAATCCCAGGAGCGCCCCCGATACTGAAGGGACTGGATTCCAAGAAGTTCGTGCAAAAGCCCTTTCCTCCAAGCGTGGCCACAAAACCGATCCCTAAGAAATTACGTATGCCCGAAATACCTAAGTACAATGGAACGACCGATCCAAATGAGCATGTAACCTCTTATACATGTGCCATCAAAGGGAACGACTTGGAAGACGACGAAATCGAGTCTGTTTTGTTGAAGAAATTTGGGGAGACCCTGTCAATGGGAGCCATGATATGGTATCACAACCTATCTTCCAATTCTATTGATTTATTTGCTATGCTTGCAGATTATTTTATAAAAGCACATGCTGGTGCCATCAAGGCCGAAACCAGGAAATCGGACCTTTTCAAGGTCAAACAAAAAGACAACGAAATGCTCAAGAAATTCGTATCCCGTTTTCAAATAGAATGAATAGATTTGCCACCGGTCGCTGATGATTGGGACGTACAAGCTTTCACTCAGGGACTCAATATCCGAAGCTCGGTGGCTTCGCAGCAATTGAAGCAGAATCTAATCGAATACCCTGCCATTACCTGGGTCGACGTACACAATCAGTATCGATCAAAAATCACGGTCGAAGATGATCAACTCGGGCCCCCTTTGGAGTCTATTTACCCCGCCAGGACCCTCGACAGAGTCAAGAGAGACGTCTATCATGAACCGGGATCAAACAGGGATCGGTACTGGCCATATAATAGAGATTGGTGGAGTAGTGAATCCGGGCAGAACCCCATAAGAAGTGAAAGGAGAAATGAACAAACTTGAAGCAACCGGGGACTCATGACCAAAACCAGCTTCGATAGGTCCATCAGGCTTAAAGAAGCGCCGAGGCTATCGGGGTACAACTTCAATATCGATGCGGCCGCCATCGTATCAGCCATCGGGTGAATCAAGGATGCCAAATGGCCTCGACCTCTACAATCTGACCCAGCTCAAAGAGATCCCAACCAGGTATGTAAGTATCATGGAACACACGGTCATAGAACGGAAGACTATCGACAACTGAGGGAAGAAATAGCCCGACTATTCAACAACGGACACCTTCGAGAATTCTTGAGCGACCGGGCCAAGAATCATTTCAGGTACATAGATTCTAACAAACATATGGAATAAGAGGATACTGAACCTCAACACGTCATTAATATGATCATCGGTGGGGTCGATGTCCCATAAGAGCCAGTGATGAAACGCACCAAAATATCCATCACCAGGGAGAAACGAACTCGAGACTACACGCCTGAAAGAGTCTTATCCTTCAGTGACGAGGATGCAAAAGGGATTATACAACCTCATAACGATGCACTGGTAATATTTGTACTCATAAATAAAACTATAATTAAACGCGTGTTAATTGATCCAGGTAGCTCAGCCAACATAATTCGGTCGAGGGTCGCAGAACAGCTCGACTTGAAAGACAAAATCATGTCTGCAGTTCGAATCCTAAACGGGTTCAACATGGCATGTGAAACAACTAAAGGAGAGATAACATTACCGATCAGAACTACCAGGATCATACGAGAGGCCAAATTTTATATTATCGAAGGGGACATGAGGTACAACGCTCTCCTCGGTAGGCTATGGATCCATCACATGAGGGAAGTGCCCTCATTTCTTCACCAAGTGTTGAAGTTCCCGACCCCAAGGGGGAGAGGGAGGGGGAGGGGGGGTTAAGACAGTCTACGGGGAACAACCGACCGCAAGAGAAATGTTTGCAGTCGAAGAAGTGATTCCAGTATCAACATCCACAACGTCAAAAGAACCAATCGCGGACACAAACCAAGAGGCCAAATAGCAATCACCGATACTGGTGGCGACCCGATTGGATAAGTAGAAGACTAATAAAGATGATGATTGTGGGGTTCCCCGATCCTGCATAGCCCCCGATGACTCCTACTCAACGAAATCAATGGTCGAAGAGCTGGAACAAGTTATATTAATCGAGAATTCGCCAGATCAGAAGGTATACCTAGGCACGGGTCAGGGAAAAATGTATTCAATTTCTAGTTAACATAGATTGTTTTACATGGTCCCATCTTGATATAACAGGGACCCCCCCCAGAGATAACTACTCAAAAACTAAGCATGGACCCAAAAATCAATCCGGACAAGCAGAAGAAGAGACCCTAGTCCGAGGTCAAACATGCTTTCATCAAGGATGAGGTATCTAAACTCCTTAAAATAGGGTCCATTCGAGAGGTTAAATACCCAGATTGGTTAGCAATCATAGTGGTAGTCCCTAAAAGGGGAATAAACTAAGAATGTGTGTAGATTACAAAGATTTGCATAAAACATGCCCCAAATACTCTTTTCCCTTGCCCAATATCGACCGTATGATCGATGCCACGGCCAACCATGAGATCCTCAGCTTTCTCGATGCCTATTCTGGGTACAACCAAATAAGGATGGACCCGGGTGATCAAGAAAAAATCTCATTCATCACTAAAAACGGCACATACTGTTATAATGTAATGTCGTTTGGATTAAAAAATACTGGTGTGACATACCAATGGCTAGTAAATCGAGTTCGAAGAACAAATAGGAAAATCAATGGAAGTTTACATTGACGATATGTTGGTTAAGTCCATGCGAGAATAAGACCATTTAAAGCATTTGCAGGAAACTTTCAGCATATTGAAGAAGTACAATATGAAGCTGAACCCGGAAAACTGTGCGTTCAGAATTGGATCAGGTAAATTCCTCTGGTTCATGGTATCCAACCGAGGAATCGATATCAACCCCGACAAGATCAAAGCCATAGAGGATATCACGGTCTTGGACAATGTAAAGGTCGTACAAAGGCTAACCGGGCGCATAACAGCTCTAGGGCAATTTATTTCGAGGTCGTCCAACAAGAGCCACCGATTTTTCGCACTACCGAAAAAGAAGAATAACTTCTCATGGTCCCCGAAATGTCAACGAGCTATAGAGGAGCTCAAAAGATACTTATCGAGCCCACTGCTGCTTCACACACCAAAGACAGATGGACAACTGTATTTGTACTTAACAGTCTCGGAGGTAGAGGTAAGTGGAGTCTTAGTTCGGGAAGAGCAAGGTACACAATTTCTAATTTATTATGTTAGCAGGACCTTAGGTGAGGCTAAAACCAGGTATCCTCACCTAGAAAAATGGGCACTCGCTTTGCTAAGTGCCTGTAGGAAGCTAAAACCATACTTTCAATGTCACCCCATATGTGTCGTAACTACTTACCCGTGAAGGAATGCCATGCATATGCCCGAACTCTCGGGCCGATTGGCCAAATGGGCCGTGGAAATAAGTGGGTACGATATTGAGTACCGACTTCGAACCACCATTAAGTCCCAAGTTTTGGCGGACTTTGTGGCCGACTTCACGCTGGCCCTAATACCCGAGGTCGAAAAAGAGTTGTTGGTAAACTCAGGAACTTCTTCGGGTATTTGGACCCTCTTTACAGATGGGGCCTCGAACGCGAAAGGGTTCGGACTCGGTATCGTGTTAAAGCCACCAACGAGTAATATTGTTAGATAGTCTATTAAGACTGTGAAATTGACTAACAACGATGCCGAACATTAGGCCATGATTACAGGCCTTGAATTAAGCAAAAGTTTGGGGGCAGAGGTGATTGAATCCAAGTGCGACTCCCTCCTTGTGGTAAACCAAGTTAATGGAACATTCGAAGTCAGAGAAGAATGAATGCAGAGATACTTGGACAAGTTACAGGTGACATTACACCGGTTCAAAGAATGGACTTTACAACATGTACCTCGGGATCAAAATAGTGAAGCCGATGCCCTCGCTAACTTGGGATCATCGATCAAAGAGGACGAGTTTAAATCAGGAGAGGTCGTACAACTCATGAGATCGGTGGTGGAAGAAGGCCACGCCGAAATCAACTCGACGAGACTAACTTGGTACTGGAGGAACAAGTACGTGGAATATCTCAGGGTTGGAAAGCTTCCCTCGGACCCTAAAGAATCAAGGGCCCTGCGTACAAATGCAGCCTGATTTAGCCTATCCAAAGATGGAACCCTGTTCAGAAGATCATTCGATAGACCACTTGCAATATGTCTAGGGATGGGGGATACTGAGTACATTCTGAGGGAAATCCATGAGGGTACCTGTGGAAATCATTCGGGCACCGAATCATTAGTTTGAAAAATAATCAGGGTTGGATATTACTAGATCGATATGGAAAAATATGCAAAGGAATTTGTCCGAAAGTGTGATGGGTGTCAAAGATACGCTCCGATGATTCATCAACCGGGGGAGCTACTGCATTCAACTTTGTCTCTATGGATATTCATGAAGTGGGGAATGAAGATCGTCGTCCCTCTTCCATAGGCAGCAGGTAAGGCTCAATTTATTTCATTTATGACTGACTATTTTTCTAAGTGGGTTGAAGCGCAGGCATATGAAAAGGTTAGGGAAAAGGAAGTCATCGACTTCATTTGGGACCACATCATATGTAGGTTAGGGATGCCATCCGAAATTGTGTGTGACAACGCGAAATAGTTTATCAGCAGCAAAGTGACTAAGTTTCTCGAAGATCATAAGATCAAAGGGATCTTATCGATACCTTATCACCCTAGTGGGAACAGGCAAGCTGAATCGACCAACAAAACCAAAATCCAAAACCTAAATAAAAGGTTAACCGACGCCAAAGGGAAATGGAAGGAGATCCTGCCCGAAGTCCTTTGGGCATACCGCAAGACTACGAAGTCCAGTACCGGTGCTACTCCGTTCTCATTGGTTTATGGCACTGATGCCCTAATACCGGCCCTAATACCGGTCGAAGTCGGGGAGCCAAGTATCAGATTTTGATATGCAACAAATGAATCAAATGACGATGCCATGAATATGAGCCTAGTGCTATTGGATGAAAGGCGTGAAACCGTCCTTGTTCAATATGCTGCCCAGAAGTAACAGATCGAGAGGTATTAAAATCGAAGGGCTAACCTTCGATATTTCAACATCGAGGATTTGGTACTAAGAAAAGTCACGCTGAGCACCCGAAGCCTAAACAAAGGGAAATTGGGCCCGAACTGGGAAGGACCATACCAAATTATCAAGATCACCGTAAAGGGATCCTACAAGCTCGGAATAATGAACGGCGAGCAATTACCGAACAACTGGAATATAACTCACTTAAAGTGATATTATTTCTAAGGTACAACCCCAATTCTTTCTTTTATTTACATTTTAAACTGACACTAGCATGCAACTTACAAAAGATGATATGAGATCCTAGGTCTGAACACATGCGTTGCACTCTTTTTCCCTTGGGCTATTTTTGTCCCAAATAGGTTTTCTGGCAAGGTTGTGAATGAGGTAACAAGTAAATAGTGCTTATTTAGAATCAAAGGTCGGATACAAACCAGTTTCAATAATCACAACAGCATTCGAGGCCTCACTTTAGTCAACCTCAAGCATTGGGGGGGGG
>AWOL01S0037728.1:21377-55652 GCA_000715115.1 Nicotiana otophora | reverse complement strand
AAGATCCCCGAATATAGAAATTAACAAGGCATTTCGACTTCGTGATTAAGGGCCCTCAATCAATAGGATTTATTGTAAGGGCCAAACGGTCAAATGAACCATTCCCGCTCAAGTCAATCGAGCCCTAACACTGAACATGTATACATGCGCGACTATTATGGGCAAGAATAAAAGTGCCTTCGTTGCATATAAACATATCGTCCTCAAAAACGTTTTTTGCATTTCTCAAGAAATTCCCTACACTTAAAGATATCAATCCTAAGGGAAATCTTAAATCCAAGTTCGAACATTCACTCGGCGACTGTCGATCGATGTCGAGCCTAAGGGAAATCTAAATCCGAGTTCAAAAATTCACTCGGGGACTGTCGATCGATGCTGAGCTTAAGGGAAATCTTAATCCGAGTTCGAACATTCAGTCGGGGCCTAGGCATCGAGCCTAAAGGTAATCTTAAATCCGAGTTTGAATATTCACTCGGGGAGTGCCGATCGAAAAACAATCTCGGACGTTCCAAACTATCAAATTACAAGGGCAAAAGACCTATTAGGTAATGCCCGAATTTCAAAGACCACGACCACCCCTTCTTGGGAACAGTTATCCTAGACATGCCCAGATAACTTGGGATGACAAGCCTATTGGGAAATGCCCGAACTGAAAAGGCTACGACCATATTAACATGACTCAGAGACGTCCGAAGCCCGTAACAAATAAAGGCATTTAATAAACTCTTATAACTGATTCTAAAGGCTTCCCTCTGCAAAGCTATAAACCTATGATATTTCGGGGGAAAAGTATCAGTAACACCGAACCCCTACAAAGCCTTAACCAAGAAAGGCGATAAAGGTAAGGATTGTTCGGACCTTCGAACACAGCCTAATTATCTCATGCTAAGGCATCTCGACCTTTGCAAAAACAAATAATAAAGCAAAGGAAAAGTTCGTTAAAGGAAAGGTTCAAACCTTCGAACACAACCTTATCATTTCATACTAAGGCATCTCGACTTTTGCGAATAAAAGTATAGCAAAGGATAAATTCGAAAACTAATAAAGGGAAAAGCCTTATATATATATATATATATATATATATATATATATCAAAATTTCTTTACAAAGGCTGAATAATCCCATTACATAATATATACAAAGGCCATACTACCTCGATAAAAAAAGGCAGTACAAAAAAAATAATTTTTGAACAGCCTATACATGCGCAACTATTATGCGGAAGAATAAAAGCTCCTTTGTTGCATATAAACATATCGTCCTCAAAAACGTTTTTTGCATTTCTCAACTAATTCCCTACACTTAAAGATATCAAGCCTAAGGGCAATCTTAAATCCAAGTTCGAACATTCACTCGGGGACTGTCGATCGATGTTGAGCTTAAGGGCAATATTAAACCGAGTTCGAACATTCACTTGGGGGCTAGGCATCGAGCCTAAAGGTAATCTCAAATCCGAGTTCTAATATTCACTCAGGGACTGCCGATCGAAAAACAATCTCGAACATTCCAAATTATCAGATTACAAGGGCAAAAGACCTATTAGGCAACGCCCGAATTTCAAAGGCCACGACCACCCCTTCTCGGGAACAATTATCCTAGGCATGCCCAGGTAACTCGGGATGACAAGCCCATTGGGCAATGCCCGAACTGAAAAGGCTACGACCATATTAACACGACTCGGAGACATTCGAAGCTCGTAACAAATACAAGGCCTTTAACAAACCCTTATAACCGGTTTGAAAGGCTGCCCTCGGCAAAGCTATAAACCTAAGATATTTCGGGGAAAATTTATCAGTAACACCGAACCCCTACAAAGCCTTAACCTAGAAAGGCGATAAAGGTACTAATTATCTCATGCTAAGGCATCTCGACATTTGCAAAAACAAATAATAAAGCAAAGAAAAAGTTCGTTAAAGGCAACTGTCACGACCCAGAATTTCCACCGTCGGGACCGTGATGGCGCCTAACATTTCACTTGCGAGGCAAGCCAATGTTAGAGAATAACTAAACCAATTCTTATTCCATTCAGCAATTAACAGGAAATTAGCTAAGATGAAATATCCTGAGTGCGGAATAATATGAAAATTGTATTAACTACTACTACCCGGATCTGGAGTCACAATTCACGAGCATTCTAGAAATCACTACAAGTAATAGTGTGAAAGAAATACAACTGTTTGGATGAAAGAAATACAACTGTTTGGATGAAAGAAATAGTAAAACTAAAAAGATAGACAGGGACTTCAAGGTCTGTGAATGCTGACAGATCTACCTTGAGTCTCCGGATAGCGGTTCCAACAGCTAAAATCTCGATCAACCCGAGCCGGTACCAAAATCTGCACAAAGAGTGCAGAGTGCAGTATCAGTACAACCGACCCCATGTACTGGTAAGTGTCGAGCCTAACCTCGATGAAGTAGTGATGAGGTTAAGACGAGACACCTACAAATCAACCTGTACAATTTAATAGTGTATATACAAATAACAACAATGAAAGTTAGACAGGTAATATCGGGAGGGGGAAGCATGCTAGGGGAATACGAGATAAAGAACTACAACACAATGATAACTGGAACAGTGAATATACTATGAATCAATAGGAACAGAGAATACAGTAAAGGAAACGAAATGCACGACATCACCCTTCGTGCTTTTACTCTCAACCTCACCATAAAATCAATAGAAACGACACGACATCACCCTTCATGCATTAACTGTCATATCATGGCACAACATCACCCGTCGTGCATTAACACTCACAAAATGGCACGTCACCCTTCGTATATTAACACTCACAATATGGAACGACATCACCCTTCATTCATTAACACTCACAATATAGCACGGAATCACCCTTTGTGCATTAACACTCACAATATGGCACGACATCACCCTTCGTGCATTAACACTCTCCCTTACCATAATGCAATGAACAATTAACAACAGGGAGATGGAATAACAAGTACAAGTATTACTTCAACATTTGGTTCCACAATATCAATCTCAACTTCGAAATAAATACTCAATTATCACCAGAAGATCCGTATACATGATAAGAACGATCAATTTAACAACACTAGTCTAAACACATAGCAATTAGGCTTGGGAAAGAGATAATATGAGGAATACAGGAGAAATCAGGGAAAACAGGTGAATTGGCGGCGCATAAGTACTCGTCACCTCACATATACACCGCTCACATGAATTTCACATTGCAAATAGTCTAAGGTTCCTAATTCCCTCAAGTCAGGGTTAACCACGAGACTTACCTCTCTCCGAAGGCACTTAATACTCAATTACAGTTTTTCCTCTAAAATCTACCTCCAAACCACTCGTATCTATTAAAACACGACTCAATAATCTCAAATATTGCTAAAGGAATCAATCACATTGCATAAATTTAGATTTCCCAAATTTTCCTCCAAAAAGTCAAAAATCGATCCCAGGTCCGCTGGGTCAAAACCCGAGGTTCGGACCAAAATCCATTTACCCATTCAACCCCTAGCCTGGATATATAATTGGTTTTGGAATCCGACCTCAATTTAAGGTCTAAATCCCCAAAATTCAAAATCCCTAGTTTCTACCCAAAACCCCCCAATTCTACCATGAAAACTTTAGATTTTAGGTTGCAAATTCATGAAATGTAATGGGTAGTTGAAAGAAAATGGTTTAGAATCACTTACCAACACTTTGGGGAAGAAAATATCTCTTGAAAATCGCCTCTAGCCCGTTTGGTTTTTGAGAAGTTGAAGAAATGGCTTAAGTCCCGTTTTTGGGACTATTTATGCACTCGGCGACTGTGTTCATCGCGTTCGCAAGGACACTGTCACGTTCGCGAAAAGCAGAGTTGCTAAGCTTACGCGTTCGTGAGTCCCCCTTCGCATTCGCAAAGGATACTCCCCCCTGGCCTTCACATTCACGAGACCTTGCTCGCATTCGCGATGAAGGAAAGACTGACCCCTCCCCCATGTTCCTAACACTACGCGTTCGCAATGAAGAAAGACTGACCCCTTCCCCATGTCCCTAACACTACGCATTCGCGATGAGCTGGTCGCGTTCGCGAAGGGCAAAGTCCCCATTGCTTGGTGTTCGCAACCAAACCTTCACGTTCGAGAAGAGTAAAAACTCACCCTGACCAGCTTACCCTTCGCGTTCGCGAGATCACCTTCACGAACGCAAAAAAGAACATACCATAACAGTTGCTGCAGCAAAAATACCAGATTTTCCAAGTCCAAAACATCCCATAGCCTATTCGAAACTCACCCAAACCAAAATGCACATGAGTCTGACAACATCATATGAACTTGCTCGCGAGATCAAATCGCCAAAATAACACCTAGAACTACGAATTTAGCACCAAATCAAATGAAATTTTCAAGAAAGCTTTAAAATTCCTATTTTCACAACTAGACGTCCGAAGCATGTCAAACCAACTCCATTTCTCACCAAATTTCACAGATAAGTCATAAATATTATATTGGACCTATACCGGGCTCCATAGCTAAAATACGGACCCGATATCAACAAGGCCAAACATCAACCAATTCTTAAAAATTAGTAAATTTCAGACTTTTAATTTTCATAAAAACTTCATAACTCGAGCTAGGGACCTCCGAATTTGATTTCGGGCATACGCCTAGGTCCCATATTTTGATACGGACCAACCGGGACCGTCAAAACACGAATCCAGGACTGTTTACCAAAAATGTTGACCGAATTCAACTAAAATCAACTTTTAAGGCAAAACCTCTTATTTTCATCAATATTTGACATAGAAACTTTTCGAAAACACTTCCGAACTGCACACACAAATCGAGAAGGGTAAAAATGAAATTTTTAAGTCTTAAGAGCGTAGAATCGAGCTCTAAAAAATAATATGACTTTTTGGGTCATCACATTCTCTACCTCTAAAACAACCGTTCGTCCTCAAACGAACATAGAAAGGTACCTGAGCTGGTGAAATGGTGGGGATATCTACTCCGCATATCGGACTAGGACTCCCAAGTAGCTGCCTCAACATGCTGACCTCTCCACTGCACTCGAACTGAAGGGTAACCCTTTGATCTCAACTAGCGAACTTGCCAGGCTAGAATAGCCACCGATTCCTCCTCGTAAGTCAAATCCTTGTTCAACTGGACAAAGCTGAAATCTAACACATGGGACGGATCGTCGTGATACTTTAGAAGCATGGACACATGGAATACCGGATGAACTGATGATAATTTCGGTGGTAATGCAAACCTGTAAGCCATCTCTCCCACTCTCTCCAGAATCGCAAAAGGTCCGATATACCTAGGGCTCAACTTGCCCTTCTTTCTGAACCTCATTATACCCTTCATGGGTGATACCCGTAGCAACACTCTCTCTCCGACCATGAATGCAACATCATGAACTCTGCGGTTGGCATAAATCTTCAGCCTGGACTGAGTTGTGTGAAGTTGATCCTGAATAATCTTGACCTTATCCAAGGCATCCTGTACTAAGTCTGTGCCCAACAACCGAGCCTCCCCTGGCTCGAACCACCTAACTGGCAACCGACACCGCCTACCATATAATGCCTCACAGGGAGCCATCTGAATGCCCGACTGGTAGCTGTTGTTGTAGGCGAACTATGCAAGGGGAAAGAACTTATCCCACGATCCTCCGAAGTCTATGACACATGCACGGAGCATATCCTCTAAGATCTGAATAGTGCGCTCGGACTGTCCGTCTGCCTGAGGATGAAACACTGTGCTCAACTCAACCCGCGTGCCCAACTCACATTGTACTACCGTCCAGAATTGCGAGGTGAACTACATACCTCGATCAGAAATGATAGACACGGGCATACCGAGAAGACAGACGATCTCATGAAAGTAAATCTTTGCCAACCGCTCTGAGGAATTGGTAACTGCCACTAGAATGAAGTGCGCTGACTTAGTCAACCTGTCCACAATGACCCAAATGACATCGAACCTCCTCTGAGTCCGTGGGAGTCCAACAACAAAGTCCATAGTGATACGCTCCCATTTCCACTCAGGGATATCTAACCTCTGAAGTAAACCACCAGGTCTATGATGCTCATACTGTGCCTGCTGGCAATTTAGTCACCGAGCTACATACACAACTATGTCTTTCTTCATTCGCCTCCACCAATAATGCTGCCGCAAGTCCTGATACATCTTGGCGGCGCCCGGATGAACAGAATACCGGGAACTGTGAGCCTCCTCAAGAATCAACTCACGGAGTTCATCCACATTAGACACACAAATACAGTCATGCATCCTCAAAAATCCATCATCTCCAACACTAACATGTTGCTATAGATGAAGCCCTTATCAAGAAAATCTTACAATTGTTCCTTCAATTCTTTCAACTCTGGCGGGGCTATGCGGTATGGCGGAATGGAAATTGGTTGAGTGCTTGGGTCAAATCAATACAGAAATCAATATCCTTGTCGGGTGACATCCCCGGCAGGTCTGCAGGAAACACCTCTCGAAACTCACAAACTACTGGCACTGAATCCATGAAAGGAACCTCCGCACTAGAATCACGGACATAAGCCAAATAAGCTAGACACCCCTTCTCGACCATATGTCGAGCCTTCACATAAGAGATAACCCCGCTGGTAGAATGGCCAAGAGTCCCTCTCTACTCTAATCGAGGCAACCCCTGCAAGGCTAAGGTCACCGTCTTGGCGTGACAATCTAATATAGCATGATAGGGTGACAGCCAATCCATACCCAATATGACATCAAAATTAACCATATCGAGAAGTAGAAGATCTACACGAGTCTCAAGACTCCCAATGGTGACCACACACGAATGATAAACATGATCTACAACAATAACATCTCCCACTGGTGTAGACACATACACAAGAGCACTCAAAGAATCATGGGGCATAACCAAATATGAAGCAAAATAGGATAAGACATAGGAGTAAGTAGACCCAAGATCAAATAGAACTGAAGCATCTCTACTGCAAACTGTAACAATACCTATGATAACAACATCAGATGACTCAACCTTAGGCCTAGCTGGGAAAGCATAACACCGGGACTGGGCCCTACCACTCTGAACTACGTCCCTGGGACGACCTCTAGCTGGCTGATATCCACCTCTAACGGCCTGACCTCCACCTCTAATAGTGTGGCCTCTACCTCTGGCTGCCTGACCCCCGCCTCTGGCTGGCTGAGCAAGTGGTGCAGCAACTGGTGCCGGAACTATGGCAGGAGAACTCTGATACTGTGAGTTGCCCGTTGCCCGAGGGAAAAAATTAGCAATGTTCCTCAGATCACCACAAGTATAACATGACCTTGGCTGCTGTGACTGCTAACCCTGAAACTGACCCTATCGACCTGAGTAGCCACCCTGATAACCCTGGAGTGGAGGTGCACTAATATGAGCTGGTGGTGCACTGTAGGCTAGATGGTCGGAAGAGGGAATGTGAGGACCACGACCACCCGAGGCACCGTGGGATGCCTAGAGTGCTGAATGAAATGGCCTAGGAGGATGGCCTCTACCAAAAGTACCCCTGCCTCTAGATGAGGCACCAATGAACTCACCAGAATGACGAGGACTCTTTTCAGACCCCTGACCTCCCTGAGCAAGAACCATCTCGACTCGTCTGGCGACATTGGCAATCACCTGAAAAGCAATCTCACTCCCAGTCTCCTTAGCCATCTACAATCTGATCGGCTGGGCAAGTCCATCAATAAACCTCCTAACCCTCTCTTTCTCTCTCGGTGGGAAGTGGAAGAATATCATGACGGGCCAAATCCACAAAACAGGTCTCATACTGAGTAGCAGTCATACTGCCCTACTGGAGACGCTCTAACTGATGGCAACGGTCCTCTCTTAATGTGATAGGCAGAAACTTCTATAGGAAGAGATGAGAGAATTGGTCCTAAGTAAGAGTAGGCGACCCAACTGGTATGGTCAACAAATAATCTCTCCACCATTTCTTGGCAGAACCAGTCCTGAAATGCAGCAAAACCGACCCTATTGGTCTCCACTATACCAATGTTCCGTAGCACCTCGTGACAGCTATCAAGATACTCCTGGGGATCCTCTAAAGTACCACCACTGAAGTGAACTGGCCAAAGCTTGGTAAACCTATCAAATCTCCACAAAGCCTCACAAGACATAGCTGTCCCATCTCCGGCTTGTGCCGCAATAATTGGCTGAACTACTATGACTGGATGAGCTACTGGAGTCTGATACTAGGGAGCTATCTGCTCCGGAGTGGGAGTAGTGGGAGTCTGGGCTCTTCCTCCTGCCCGAGAGACTGCTGGTGCCATGGGAAATGCGCCAGTCTGGGCTACACTCTCCATAAGGCCCACCAAACGGACCAAAGCATCCTAAAGTACTCGGGTGGCAATGAACCCCTCCGGAACCTGAGCTGGTCTGGCAGGAACAGTCTGGGCTGGAACCTCCTCGTCAAGCTCTATCTGAGGCTCCACTGCTAGGGCTGCTTCTCGGGCTCTGGCACGACCTCGGCCTCGACATCCGCCCTACGTAGGAGCTTTTACTTGAGGCTCTGGCTGTTGCTTAGCTGACGCCATCTGCGAGAGAATAAGAGTAGAAGAGTTCAATCAGTATTGAGAAACAAAATCATACGACAGAGAAGACAAGAAGTGAAATTTGTTCCTAAACTTCATAGCCTCTAGAAGATAAGCACAAACGTCTCCATACCTATCCTCTATACTCTACTAAGCTTGCTCGTGAATCGTGAGACCTAGGCAACCTAGTGCTCTGATACCGACTTGTCACGACCCGGAATTTCCACCGTCGGGACCGTGATGGCGCCGAAAATTTTACTTGCTAGGCAAGATAACGTTAGAGAATCATTAAACCAATCCTTATTCCATTCACTAATTAATAGCAAATTGGGTAAGATGAAAATTTATGAAATGTAATGGGTAGTTGAAAGAAAACGATTTAAAATCACTTACCAACACTTTGGGGAAGAAAATATCTCTTGAAAATCTCCTCTAGCCCGTTTGATTTTTGAGAAGTTGAAGAAATGGCTTAAGTCCCATTTTTGGGACTGTATATGCACTGGGTGACAGTGTTCATCGCGTTCGCGATGACACTGTCGCGTTCGCGAAGAGTAGAGTTGCCAAGCTTATATGTTCGCGAGTCCCCCTTCGCGTTCGCGAAGGTTGCTCCCCCCTGGCCTTCACATTCGGGAGACCTTGCTCGTGTTCGTGATGAAGGAAAGACTGACCCCTCCTCCAGATCCCTAACACTACGCGTTCGCGATGAGTCGGTCGCATTCGCGAAGGGTAAAGCCCCCATTGCTTGGCGTTCACGACCAAGCCTTCGCATTCGAAAAGAGTAAAAACTCACCTTGACCTGTTTACCCTTCGCGTTCACGAGAGCACCTTCACGAACGCGAAGAAGAACATACCAGAACAGTTGCTACCGCAAAAACACCAGATTTTTCAAGTCCAAAACATCCCGTAGCCTATCCGAAACTCACCCGAGCCCTCGGGGCTCCAAACCAAACATGCACATGAGTCTAACAACATCATATAAACTTGCTCGCGCGATCAAATCGCCAAAATAAAACCTAGAACTATGAATTTAGCACAAAATCAAATGAAATTCTTAAGAAAGCTTTAAAATTCCTATTATCACAACCGGATGTTCGAACCACGTCAAACCAACTCCGTTTTTCACCGAATTTCACAGATAAGTCATAAATATTATATTGGATCTATACCGGGCTCCATAACCAAAATACAGACCCGGTATCAACAAGGCCAAACATCAACCAATTCTTAAAAACGATTAAATTTCAGACTTTTAATTTTCATCAAAAATTCATAACTCGAGCTAGAGACCTCCGAATTCGATTCCGGGCATACGCCCAGGTCCCATATTTTGATACGGACCCACCGTGACCGTCAAAATACGAGTCTGGGCCCGTTTACCAAAAATGTCGACCGAAGTAAACTAAAATTAACTTTTAAGGTAAAATTCTTATTTTCATCAATATTTGACATAGAAGCTTTCCGGAAACACGCCTGGACTTTGCATGCAAATAGAGAAGGGTAAAACTAAGATTTCATACTATCATTTCATACTAAGACATCTCGATTTTTGTGAATACAAGTAAAGGAAAGGAGAAATTCGAAAGCTATGAAAGGGAAAAGCCTTATATATATATCAAAATATTCTCTACAAAGGCTGAATTGCCCCGTTGCATATTTTATACAAAGGCCATACTGCTTCGATAAAAATAATAGTACAAAAAAAAAATTGAACGGCCTAATCTTCACCAGGGGCTGCGTCGTCAACTTCGGGATCTTCTTCACCACCGTACTCACCCGACTCTTCGGACGCCTCAGAATCCTCCTCGAGAAAAGCTAGCCTCCGAGCATTGGCTTTGCATGTCTTGGAGTTCTCGATTTCGATCAATATGTCAAATATTTGGGCATGAACTTCCTCGAGGGTCTCCTTTGGGATTCCCACCACGCATGCTTCACCATATTTCTTTCCATATTCCTGCATAGCTTCAGCATCAATTTTAAGCTAGGCCACCCTTTTATCAGCTTCGTTCCGGGCTATAAAAACTTCTGACTTGCCATCCTCGAGCTCTTTGGCAAGATTCTCTTGGCTAGAAACAGCTGAGCGCAACTGAGATTGGAGTTCCTCAATCATTTTGGCCTGCACCAAGTTCTTCTCCTCTGCAGCCCGAAGCTAAACCTCTGCAGAAGCCAACTGTGTCAGGGTAGTTTCTTTTTCTGAGGCCAGACGGTCCATTTTTTTTTCCATTCTTCGGCCTCGGCCTTCACTGCGTCCACCTCTACCTAAAGCTGCCTGACCTGGTAAAGTCTCTTTTGAGCCAATAGTTTCGGGTCATTAGCCAAAGTGTCTGAATCGTCATCACTAAGATTAAATTTTCATATTACCTGCTCGACCAAATCGGCATGCTTCTTCCGAGCCGCTTCTAACTCGGCCTAAACCTTCTCACTAAGAAGCTTGTAAGTATCCTTCTTTTCGGCAAGCTCCCGAGTCTCGGCCTCATGATGCTTGGACTCCTCCGGGTATCCGAGAAAGGCCTCATGTTGAAGCCCTGAGGCCTGTAAACACAAAGGGAGATGTTAGGATTATTCACTCTTAAATCTAAGTATATAGTGAAGGGATATGCAAAATTATTCAACATCTATTGAGCTTCATTGAAAAGGCAGGGCGCCTCTACCTCGTTCATTTTAATTTGATCCTCTTCGGTCACCAAACACCGAAGGTAACTAGTAATTCCTGCTGGGGCAGAAAGAACCCGGGCATCCTCTGGAACGAAAATAAAAACTGTACGTCTCTGAGTAGGATCAACACTCGGAGCAGGGAACCGGTTCATTAATTTCGGGCTAGAAGAAGACCCGCTAGCTCCCGGGGATGGTAGCTTCCTTGGTATTGGTAAGTCACCCAAACCAGTAACATCCTCCGAAGCAGTAGAGTCCAGGCCGTCAAAATAATTATGGAAAGAATCGGCTGCCCATTGGGCCCCTTCGTCGAGGTTACCTTTCAATGCCTGAGCCTCGTTTATCATAGAATTTGTAAACGAAGGCGACCCAGGAAGGTCAATCAACCCAAGCACCTCTTTGGGTACTTTATATACTAACCGAGATATACTGGTCATATTTTGTTTTTCGACCTCATCGGCTCAGGCCAAATCGGTCTCGACCCTCTCAGAGACTTCAACCACTATTTCTTCTACGGCCTCTATGGCTCGAGGCATTTCGGAACCGCTTCTCATGTGGGCCACCAAATCAGAATTTTATTCTTCCTCGGACTCATCCCTCAACTGGTAAAGTGAGTCTGATGAGAGTTCTCGGGCTCCACCTTTCTTAGGTTTATACGCCGGCCGCTTCCTCGACTTTTTCATTTCAGGGTCCGAGGGACTCGAGGCTTTTATTTTCTTCTTTTCTTTAACCTGTTTTGAAGCAGGGGGATCAGTGTGTATATCATCATCAGCTGATGGAGGCCTCATCTCGACATCCTTTGGTAAACCTGCAAAATGAAAATATAATGGATCAGAGACCGATGATGAAAACATGAGATCAGATATATTATTAGGGAAAAACTCTTACCATGATTATGGGCCTCCCATCGGCCCTTCTCACACCATAAACTCTCAAAGTAAGGTCTCTGTGTCGCAATGCCATCAACCCACTCTTTAAGTTCAGGAATGAGTTTCGACATTTGGGCGACAACTGCATCACATAACATCGATGAGAAATCAACTGAATGAAAAGCAATAAAAAGAATACCAAAAGTAAAGCTAAACTTACGTTTCATGTTCCATTTCTCAAGAAATGGCATGTCCGCAGTCGAGATTAAGTCTGAGGTCATCACTCAAACAATTCGACTGAAACTGCCTCGGTCTCGATCCTCATCGATACTCAAGAACAAGGTCTTGGTGGCTTGGCGTGCAAGCTTAGTTAACCCTTCTCGGTAAAGTCGAGGGCTGTACAGGCGCATGAGATGGTCGATTGTGAATGGAGATCCCTTGACCTTGCTCATAAAGAATCAAAGCAGTATAACGATCCTCCAAAATAAAAGGATGTATCTTCCCGAGCATCACATCTTACCTTTTGCAAAAGGCTATGATAACCGGGTCTAGAGGACCCAGTGTGAAAGGGTAAGTGTAAACACTTAAGAAACCCTCCATGTAGGTGGTGATTGATTCTTCAGGGGTATGAACCACTATGAGTTTTCCCTCCCAATTGTATTCCTCTTTAGCTTTATCGAGGATGTTGTCCGTAATCGTATATATGTACCTCGAGACCGGTTCACATCGACCCGGTACCATGCGCGTATTCTCAACATTGAAGTCAGCCATAGTAGGACACCCAGTAGGGATATATGATCTCATAGGAGGTTCCTCGGTAGCAACGTGAGAAACGTTTTCAGAAGGCTTTGAAGAAGAAGGTGCATCTTTTTGAGGAACATACTTTGAAGTCTTTGCCATTTTTATAATAAACGAAGGAAAGAGATTGTTGATAAGGGGAAGATTTGAGGTTAACAATGAGAAAACCAGAAGATAAAGAAGGTGAAGTTTTCTTAGAACACAAGAAAGAGGGTTCATATCGTTTTCCATCGCTTACTCTCCAAACAATGAGGGGACTATCTGTATGCGGGTAGAACCGAGCTCGTTGATTGATCGAGCATTTGGAGCAATAGGTCAAGGCTCGACACATACGTAAGAGATCAAAGTTACAGATGTAACCGAGCTCGATATCGAGGATCGAAGTTCGAACAAGATCATCAGATTTTCCCTCGAGTTTATCGAGGGCACGACCGACCCTATTTCTAACGGCCTCGAAGAAATTCTTTGCCAACTCATCCGACAAGGATCCGTGATTCTCACCATTAACCAATAATTATGGCAAAAATTACGGGATTAAGTCCAAAAGGGAGCCAACGGTTTGCATAATTTCTTATAAAATAATGTCCTAAAGGCTTCATCTCCTTGGATATATAAAGGGAACTGAGTAATTCATTAGGCATATTTTAACATACTGCAAATAACAACATACTATGTTTTCCAGCTTTGTTCATATTGTTTTGGCTTCAATACTATTTTGGTCTCAAAAATATCACTCTTAAATTCGAAGGAAGTTAACTTTGCAAGGCTTAAGTTGTTCAATCTGCGTGGTTTGCATTTGTGTTTCTATTTATTTTCCCATATTAAATATGATTTCTCACTTTGTATCAAATTATATCACATTCCTTAAAACCACGTATAAATTCAATTGTTATCCGATTTTGAGGGTAAACACTATTCATAGTTCGTTAAAATATTTAAAAGGAAATAGGAAACTAATGTTGTGATTTCTGAATACATTCTTTATTAATTGGCTTCAAACATTTATTGTTGTGTGCATCTTTCACTAGGGGTGCTTATCGGGCAGATCGAGTGGTTATTTACTCTTAACGGTTCGGCTTATCAGTTATCGGTTTTTAAATGTATTAATCCGCTAGCCACCCGATAAGATATCGGGCGGATTGGTATCGGTTTAGCTATTATCGGGCGGTTATCAGTTTAAATTGTACTTTTTTAATTAGTAAATCATGTAATAAACTGAAGTAAGAATATAAGACACGGAAAGATAACATTTCATATCTGCACGAGTTCCAGTAGCAGCAACACTGCCAACACATTTGAGACCTTTCTTCAATATATGAAACTCGTTCCAGTCATCTAGTGAACAAGCTTGTTGGGTCAAAGTTAAAAGTGCCATATATACAAGTTGGGAGTAATAATTTAAAACATGTTCGGACAACACCTCTGCCCAGATAACTAATTAACCCACTACTTAGAGGAAACAACATCCAAGAATATCAATTCATATTTATGGATAAAAATAAATCAGTACAATTCACTTTGCACTTCGTATAATTGTCCAGAGCAGTTATATGGATAAAAATAAATTATATATATATAAAACAGATTATCCGTTAAGAAAATTGAATAATCCGCCCCCAAACCGATAAGCCGTTAATAAAAAAATTCAATCTGTTCCCCGTCCGTTAAACTGTTAACCCGATACCAATAAGCCATTAAGCTTCGGTTTCGGTTCGATTTTCAGTTTCGGTTTGGTTTTGAACACCCCTATATTTCACTAATCCAAAGGACTAGACAAAATCCCACAAATTACATAGACACTGAATAAATTTCCGGAGCTACATTGATTTTTCTTTTTATACTAGCCCCTTATATTTTTCATGGTAAGAAATCAACCAAATACAACATTAGTGTTATAAATAGACTTGTATTTAAGGTGAATGTCTATATTTTAGAGAGATTTTAGGATTTGTTACTTTGTGGCTAAGTCACTTTTTCCCTATAAATAGATGGGTTCTATTCTATTATAATATATCCCAAATCAATAAGAATTCTCTCTCTCTCTCTACTTATCAGCATGAGAGTCTTACCAATTGAGTGGAGGCTTTGGGATACGTGCATGGTGCTCAACTTGTACATAATATTGAGCATAGTGATTGTCAATTATTCCATGAACTTCTTACAGGAATAAATTTTGGATTTAGTGTAAGTATTTTATCTTATTTTTCTCTTTTAAATTCTTGAAATTTTATAATTTATTTTTAGATACAAGCAAAGACAATAAATTTTGATTATAACTCTAATGGAGTTTGTGAGAAATTATAACCACCTAAAGTGATAACATTTCTCTGTCTTTCCATGATTAAATTCTTGTATAATTATGAGCACACGAAGTGGAAACCCGTCCCATTGAATTTGCTTTATTCTCGTTTCCTTAAGAGAATATGGAAGTAATATGTAATAAGTCTGAAAGAAAATAAAATTTACTACCGTGAATATATCAATGGATGTGGACGTGGCAATAGACGAAATTATAATCATCATCATTGTGGTAATGATAATAATAAGGATTCTAAAAATAATATTTCACTATATGAAAGTAATGTTTGTCATCGATTTTACATGAGATTTTGAAAGCACATATAGATGATTATGGTTCATTCATGATGTGAATGTGATAACATGTGATTTATGAATGCATACTCATTCTTAGAAGAATATGAACGTGCTAGTGGTACTGAATATACCACACTCACCTCTAGAAGGAGGTTTGAGATGAAATAAGAAAATAATTTTATTATTATGGCATGAATGGTCATTAATCACGTACCTATTGTTATTATGCCAAAATATTATAGCAATGTGATTATTACAGGTCAAAAGTAATGAAAGCAACATATTTTGCCTATAATGATTTTCTACCGTGACCTTAATGGTATAACATTCTCCTTGAAAGAGATATTCACCATATGATTGTTGATGAATACGTGGTAATACAAAATCAATGGAGAGCTCTGGAAGAGCCAATTGTTGAGTAAGTATCATAGAAACCTATTGAGTTTCTAAAGTATTCGCGAAAGCGGTTCGTTATTTTGAGACAATAAATAAATGAAAGTTTAATATCTTGTATTAATACAACGTGCATGTATGTGAAAAGCTACCCTCTTTATTCTCTAGTTTGTACTACACAAATAAAAGAATACCACAATAAAGTAGAAGTTTATTGATATAAAAATTCATATCAAAATAAACTTGGAGTTTATTGATAATTGTACATGTCATGGTGTAAACCTAAAGTTTATCAATATTGATATTTCTTCAGTTGGCATAATTGATTTAGCCATATTAATTTAAGTATGATGTGAAAAAATAAAAGAAAATGCACATGGGTAAATATTAAAGAACTAGAAAGTTCTGTACGAATTCTCTTATGTTTCTTGTTCTCATTAATTAATAGACCAGCTAAAATTGGGATTGAATCCCATGAATGCTGGAAATATCAAAAGTGAATATGGACCCATTCACCTGCCATGTATACCACATAAGATACATCGATGAGATGGTTACATGTACGATTATTATTAACCTGCAACATGATGTTTGCAAGGTAACTTGCTCAATAATTTAATTTAGAGCATAACTTCAAGATTTTCTATTCAAGACAATTCATCTTGATAAGTTGGTTTAAATCACAATTGGTTTAGCATAACAATTTATTGAGTGCCTCCACTTAATAGATAAACTATGGCTTATGAGAACAAAGTTATTTCTATTAGTTTGATATATGTTATATACAAAAGTATATTATATTCTCCCCTCACAAGTAGTTCAAGGTCAGGAGCCAAATAATTTTATCTTATTATTATTATTATTATTATTATTGATGTGTGGTGTATATTTTGATTATGTCACGACCCAAAATTCAACTAGTCGTGATGGCACCTAACCCAACCCGCTAGGTAAGACAACTTTCAATTATCCAATTTCAATAATAATTATTAAAGCAATTTAAGTGAATACAGGTCTTAATATTGTACAATCCCCAAGAACTTGTAGTACAAATCATAAGCTTCTAAGAGTAGAGTATACAAAGCGGAAAAGAAATAAATACATAGTCTATTTGAATAATATATAAACAGAGCTTTTTATAAATCTAAGGCTACCCTGAACAAGAGGCAACTATAACAGGAATGCAGGTACATCTTCAAATCCCGCAACCATCGAGCACGGCAACAACAACAGCCAACATCTGCACGCAATGTGCATAAGTGTAGTATCAGTACAACCGACCCCATGTACTGAGTAAGTAACAAACCTAGCCGTAGGTTGAAAGTAGTGACGAGCTTCCACCAAGGTCAGGTCCACAACCAATAGTCCACAACAACATAAAGTAAATAATACTAGAAGTAACTCAAAGATAAAATGCTCAGGCAAATCATGATTTCAGAAATAATAGTTCTTCATTTCAAATACATCAGCGAAAACCCAAATCGTTTGCCGAAGTTGCCAATAATATGAATAGTTTTAAAAAAATTAAATTTCTCCAAAATAACAACAACAACAACCCAGTATAATCCCACTAGTGGGGTCTGGGGAGGGTAGTGTGTACGCAGACCTTACCCCTACCCTGGGGTAGAGAGGCTGTTTCCAAATGACCCTCGGCATCCTTCCCTCCAAGAACTCCCCACCTTGCTCTTGGGGTGACTCGAACTCACAACCTCTTGATTGGAAGTGGAGGGTGCTTACTATCAGAGCAACCCACCTTCTCCAAAATAAATTTCAATAATAAATAGGATGTTTCATTTTCCTTTCGGATAATCCGTGTAAAACAAATGCATCACTATGCCCATCTATAAACAATGTGTGAGAAATCATGAATGATGTGATGTTGTACAACATGAGAAAAAAACATCTCTATGCCTGTATGTCATGTGTGCATGCTAATGCGATGCAACTCAGTGAAAATAAATCATAACCAGCCCCTCGGGTAGAAACATCACTCATATACAGCCCCTCGGGCAGAACATCACTCATATACAACCCCTTGGGTAAACCTCACAGTCACTCGTGCCACTCGGGCATACTTCACAATCTCTCTTGCCACTCGGGCATACCTCACAATCACTCTTGCTACTCGGGCATACCTCACAATCACTCTTGCCACTCGGGCATACTTCATTATCACTCATGCCTCCCAGTCACTTAGCACTCGGCACTCGCACTCAGTAGGTACATGCGCTCACTGCGGGGGAGGGGGGGTTTGTACAGACTCCGAAGGGGCTCCTTCAGCCCAGGCGCTATATCAAGCCAAATCATGGCATAAATCACTCAGGCCCTCGGCCAATATCAAACATGCTGCGGCGTACAGCCCGATGCCATAAATACGCAACATGCTGTGGCGTGCAACCCGATCCTATAAATATCCTCACAAATCAGGCCTTCGGCCTCACTCAGTTATAAACCTCTCAAGCCACTCGGGCTCTCAGTAAAACAGGGTATTCAGCCCAAAAACAACATTTATATGCATCAAAACAGAGTAATAAAAACTTAGTTATGCAGAAAATAGGTGTAACCATGACTGAGTATAGATTTTCAATCGAAAACAGTGAGAGGATAGTAAGAAAGGCCCCTAAGGGTCCAAACAGCACTGGCACAAGGCCCAAACATAGCATTCAGTTTAATTTACAGAAACTCTTTCTAAAACATATAAGTATNACAACAACAACAACAACCCAGTATAATCCCACTAGTGGGGTCTGGGGAGGGTAGTGTGTACGCAGACCTTACCCCTACCCTGGGGTAGAGAGGCTGTTTCCAAATGACCCTCGGCATCCTTCCCTCCAAGAACTCCCCACCTTGCTCTTGGGGTGACTCGAACTCACAACCTCTTGATTGGAAGTGGAGGGTGCTTACTATCAGAGCAACCCACCTTCTCCAAAATAAATTTCAATAATAAATAGGATGTTTCATTTTCCTTTCGGATAATCCGTGTAAAACAAATGCATCACTATGCCCATCTATAAACAATGTGTGAGAAATCATGAATGATGTGATGTTGTACAACATGAGAAAAAAACATCTCTATGCCTGTATGTCATGTGTGCATGCTAATGCGATGCAACTCAGTGAAAATAAATCATAACCAGCCCCTCGGGTAGAAACATCACTCATATACAGCCCCTCGGGCAGAACATCACTCATATACAACCCCTTGGGTAAACCTCACAGTCACTCGTGCCACTCGGGCATACTTCACAATCTCTCTTGCCACTCGGGCATACCTCACAATCACTCTTGCTACTCGGGCATACCTCACAATCACTCTTGCCACTCGGGCATACTTCATAATCACTATTGCCACTCGGGCATACCTCACAATCACCCATGCTTCCCAGTCACTCGGCACTCGCACTCAGTAGGTACCTGCGCTCACTGGGGGGTGTATACAGACTCTGGAGGGACTCCTTCAGCCCAAGCGCTATATCAAGCCAAATCATGGCATAATCACTCAGGCCCTCAGCCTATATCAATCATGCTGCGGCGTGCAGCCCGATCCCATAAATATGCAACATGCTGCGATGTGCAACCCGATCCCATAAATATCCTCACAAATCAGGAACTCGGCCTCACTCAGTCATAAACCTCTCAAGCCACTCGGGCATTTCACTAAAAATAGGGTGCTCAGCCCAAAACAACATTTATATGCATCAAAATCGAGTAATAAAACTGAGTTATGCAGTAAACAGGTATAACCATGACTGAGTATAGACTTTCAATCGAAAACAGTGAGAGGATAATAAAAATAAAATAAAACCCCTAAGGGTCCAAACAGCACCGGCACATGGCCCAAACATGGCATTCAGCCAAATTAACAGAAACTCTTTTTAAAAAACACTTAAGTATCATATAATTTCCACAAAATATGCAACTTTACAGTTGCTACGGGACGGACCAAGTCACAATCTTCAATAGTGCACGCCCACACGCCCGTCACCTAGCATGTGCGTCACCTCCCAACAATTCACAAAATACATATATTCAGGGTTTATACCCTGAACTCCAAGAATAGAAGAGTTACTTACCTGAGACAAGCCGAATCCAAAGTCGAGCAAGCTAAACAATGCTCCAAAAATCCCATTATGCACGTATCAACTCACGAACGGGTCGAATCTACCACAATTAATTTAATTCAGTCCACACAATTTATAGAATTAATTCCATATCAAAATGCTAATATTTTCCATAAAATCCGAAATTACGCCTCAAAATCATCCGTGGGTCCCACATCTCGAAATCCGACGAAACTCACAAAATACGACAACCCATCCAAGTTCAAGTTCAACCATACTAATTTCACTCCAATCCGACTCCAAATCGGTATTCAAACTTGAAAAATTCATTTTGTGACCTTTTAGAAATTTCCTTCTATTTCTCTTGAAGATTCAGTAATCTTACACCAAAAATGAAGATTAATTCATGAAATATAATTATAAGGGAGTTAAGAACACTTACCCCAAGTTGTGTGGAAAATATCCTATCCAAATTCGCCCAAACCGTGCTCCAAATTTCGAAAATGAGAAAATTTCTCGGAACCCTCGTTTTTAACACTACCCAGGCATTTCCGCACCTTTGGTGCCTGGGCTCGCACCTGCGCATCCGATTTTTTTGACACAAATGCGCGCCTGCGGAAACAGCCGGCCCTCTAAAATCTCACATCTGCGGCACCATTTTCGCATCTGCGGGCTCGCAGATGTGCATTCCTCTTCGCTTCTGCGGTCGCCTCACGCCAGCCCCAGTCCGCATCTGCACCAACACCTTCGCATATGCGGCCTCGCAGATGCGGAAAATTTATCGCACCTGCAAGCACTGCCCAGTTCCCCACTTGGCTGCTTATGCAGCTGATTTCACGCACATGCAGCTTCGCACCTGCGATCAAAAGCTTCGCAGGTGCGATCACACCAGTAGGCAGCAGTTCGAGCATTTCCTTAAGTCCGAATTTGATCCGTTAACCATCCGAAACTCACCCGTGGCCCCCGAGACCTCAACCAAATATACCAACAAGTCCCATAACATAATACGGACCTACTCGAGGCCTCAAATCACACATAATAACATCGAAACGACGAATTATATCTCAATTCAAAATCAACGAACTTTGAACTTCCAAATTCTACATCTTGTGCCGAAACACATCAAATCAATCCGAAATTACTTCAAATGTTTCACACAAGTCACATTTCACATTACAGACCTAGTCCAATTTCCAAAATCGGATACCGATCCCGATATCAAAAAGTCAACCCCCCGATCAAACTTCCCAAAAATTCAACTTTCGGCAATTCAAGCCTAATTCCACTACAGACCTCCAAATAATTTTTCGGACACGCTCCTAAGTCCAAAATCACCATATGGAGCTATTGGAATATTCAAAACTCCATTCCGGGGTCGTTTACACATAAATCGACATCCGGTCACTTTTTAAACTTAAGCTTTAAACCTTGGAAGTAAGTGTTCCCATTCATTCCAAAACCTCACCGGACCCAAACCATTTACCCAGGAAATTCACACAACAATTGTAAAGTACAATTTGAGCAGTAAAGGGGGAAGCGGGGTTTTAATACTCAAAACGACCGGTCGGGTCGTTACATTCTTCCCCACTTAAACATACATTAGTCCTCGAACGTGCCAAGAGTTGTTTCTAAGCCATCAAATCACTGTTCCATCTTACCACACATGTACCAGGGGGTGAACCCACGTCACCCAATTCCATATAGGATTGACAACACAATCCAACTGAATTCATTAATTTAACTCTAGTCCATAAGCCTTGGAATTTAATTTCCGACCTTTAGAATTTCTTTCAAGACACGAATCTTACATTTACACACTTTATGAATTTGAACAAGTTGTATCAAGCCATAACTATCACCATAACCACAAACATAATCACCTAACATATTACACAACTCGCATGCTCGTAGCACCATTCCTGTTCGCAGTGACTACTCCAAAACCAACCGCATACTAGTATTAAACCCATATTGAACCAAACCTCATCCCAAAACCTTCGTACACTGTTAATGATAAAAGAAACACGCGAAATATCATGACCACTTACCAAATAAACAAGTCACGGAGCCCTCTCGCCCCAACCAGAATCATAATCCCTTTCTGAACCGACTTTTAATATTATACCCCCGAATATACCGAAATCAAACGTGATAGTACCCATTCTAGGTCCAATGACCTTACAACATAATTATTCCATAGACATGCCTCACCAATATAACTCAGAGCCACAACTCGTGCCATCCGTGCACCAATATGCAACAATTCAAATGTACCCAGTTAGGGAAAATGACTCAAATGAGAGAACTGACCCTCCAGATTAACAAGTACCTCCACAACGAAATGCTGAAAATTCATCATACACCGTAGAACCATCACAGAATTCTAACATGAGGTTCATGTTATATACTCCGAGCCACCCTGCTCCAAATTAATAACGACGGAGAGGAAAATGACAAAAATACCACACAAAACCTGCAAGGACATAACCATTACGCTATCGATCATGCAATACCCAAGTACTCATCACACACAAATTCCGCTATAAAGCTCAAATAGAAACGCACCATCTGTGCACATAACCAATGAATCACAATTCCTCGTAGCATAAAGGAGAAATTCACAGATCATTTCAGAGCACGAATAATTTCAACATCAACCGAATGACACATACCTCAATAATAGCAGTATGGAGCCAACCATTCCGGCTTAGTGTAGAATACACATCTTACTTGGGACTACCAATGGACCCCCAAATCAACTCTGGTCACCCACAATTAGACAAATAGCCCTCCGAAAATTTACCGTGGCTGATTCATAATACATCCTATCATCTGACTAGCTTCGGCCACGACTTCAAGGTCCGCAACCAAATTCCAAATTTATAGGACACATGAATCATCATAACTGATCCCAATTCTAGCCTTCGAATGACTAACACATCTTTCATGCACGATCATTCCACAAGAAATACTCCCATAATTCTTTTGTGCCATATAGCAATAATTTGAATATTAGCAGTCTATCAACCATGTGAGTACCGCAATATTAATTATACATCCGTAAGTCAAAATAGAATGCGCCTTCTGAAATCCGCCCCTTCTCATACAACACCAAGTAGTAATAGTGTTCATCTAGTTATTTGGAACCGCCCATGTTGTCCAACATTTGTTACCTTCTCTTCAAGGCTGTACTGCCACCTTGTACATGAAAACCTAGCTTTCGTACAATACATAACATCTATCTTGCCATCATGTGAAAAGCACAAGAATCTTATTATTAACTTTGAGTAACCAATAATTTACATACCCTTTTAGTTAGAACCTTTTCTCTTGCTTCTTTCTCGGAGGAAATCACAATACACAACATGTTCTCCATACTAATAGAAACCATCAAGAATATTTTGGAATCCATTTGCACATAATCAAGCCCTTAAAACTAAATTCCTCTAACTCGATCAAGCCACGCAGGTCGCCAAGTCCAGGTGTATTGCCACAAAGAACCTGTAGAAAACCCCCACATCATATGCACCCAAAGAACCGATTTTATCCATTACCATACTGATCCCAACTACTACCCAATTGTCCTATTTTCTCCGAGTCCCTTCTGAATTTGTCTTCAGATTGATACTTCTTTTTGATAAAATACCATGATCTTTAACCACAACTTACCCTATAAACCTTAGCATAGAACCATAACGCCCTACGACCCATAAGCAACTGTATTCTTCTTAAGCACCTTCAAAAATACCACAACTATAACACTCAATCTGAGAATAGCTTATGTGAATTTGAAATTGTTCTTCTTNTTTCCGCAAGTCCAGGCAGCATCAAACGCAAATCTCGTATTTTATCCATACACAAGTCCGGAAACATTCTCAATTGCTATATATAATTCTCAAACCCACTGAAATTTTTCTCGGGAGTCACCCACTTTGCTCAAATCTAATTGCACCCGCCCCAAATGGGCCAAAAGACACGTGCCCCATTAGCACCACAACACTCAAATAAGTAACTCTACTTTAACACCACATATCAAATTCATACTCCGTGCACACTACATCATTCACCAATAACAACTCACTTATCTCGTGAATTTCATTTACTCATACGTGCAATATAATCCTTAACCAGGAATTTCTTTATTCGGGTCATCCTCGATCTCAACTTCTGCAAGTCATAGCTAACCCACAAGTATGCCTCAGACCAAAATTAAAATTTAATATATAACCATGAAATTAAGCCATCTGCAGCAGGCTCCCCCACATGGCTCAAAGCTATAGATCATTTCATTCAATAAATCATAACACCCATAATGTATTACTGCCATGATACTACAGTGAGTTCAACGAAGATTTTTCTCAAGTTCATGCAACACCAACCATAAAATACCTCAATTATCCGCTAAGCATGCATTTATTTCTCTTGACAGTCAATTCAACTTTCTCAACTAGATTCAAATTCAAATCTCAACACATACCCTCCGCTGGTAGAAAAGAAACTCTCCACTCAACATTAAAAGGAATACTCCTACGTAGATTACTCTGCAGGATATAACCCACCTGCTCAGCCTCAAATTGGCATCTTGTTATACCCTTTCATAACCACAATTACTATGCAATCACTTAATGTTTCTGAGTCCAAACTCATTGACAAGACATGAGAATTTGATTTGTCCCACAATTTAATAACGTGAAAGATCCTTCAACACACTCATAACCCGAGACCATAAGTCACATCTAGACAGAAATTAAGCACCCAATAGTCCTTTTCACATCCCAACAAACGCATCTGGGCACATTCTGTAGTCACTTCAGGCTTATCATATAACTATTCAACCGTTCATCAAGCCATAAATTCCACTCATAGGGACATTACTAGACATATGAGTCCAAATGTATAAGTTCACACAACTGAAGCTACCGAACCTAAGCTGCGGTCTAGCCATGGCCTCAAGTCCTCCAGACTGGCCCACCACCAAAACACAGAATACTCACCTCGAACCTCGTTCATAGAATCACAAGCTGTTGATGCACAACTGATACTGAGTGCTCGTGTGCGCATACGAATAGATGGAAGGAATTCAAAGAGTTTATGTCTCAAGCTGAATCAATCTCGCACGATAAGGAAAGAAATATGGGAAGTATATATCGTAAATGCCTTGTAGCCTCTCGAAGATAAGTATGGGCGTCATCATACCGATCCACAAGACTCTACTAGACATTTGCTCATGACTTGTAGAATTTATGAACCTAGAGCTCTGATACCACCTTGTCACGATCCAAAATCCAACTAGTCATGATGACACCTAACCCAACCCGCTAGGTAAGCCAACTTTCAATTATCCAATTTCAACAATAATTATTAAAGCAATTTAAGTGAATAAAGGTCTTAATATTGTACAATCCCTAAGAACTGGTAGTACAAATCATGAGCTTCTAAGAATAGAGTATACAAAGGGGAAATGAAATAAATACATAGTCTGTTTGAATAATATATAAATAGAGCTTTTATAAATCTAAGGCTACCCTGAACAAGAGGCAGCTACAACAGGAACGCAAGTACATCTTCAAATCCTGCTACCATCAAGCACAACAACAACAACAACAGCCAACATCTGCATGCAATGTTCAGAAGTGTAGTATCAATCCAACCGACCCCATGTACTGAGTAAGTAACAAACCTAGCCGTAGGTTGAAAGTAGTGACGAGCTTCCACCAAGGTCGGGTCCACAACCAATAGTCCACAACAACATAAAGAAAATAATACTAGAAGTAACTCAGAGATAAAATGCTCAGGCAAATCACGATTTCAAAAAAAAAAGTTCTTTATTTCAAATACATCAGTGAAAACCCAAATCGTTTGCCGAAGTTGCCGATAATATGAATAGTTTTAAAACAATTAAATTTCTCCAAAAATCTTTTCAATAATAAATATGATGTTTCATTTCCCTACCGGATAATCCGTGTAAAACAAATGCATCACTATGTCCATCTGTCAAAATGTGTGAGAAATCATGAATGATGTGATGTTGTACAACATGAGGAAAAATACATCTTTATGCCTGTATGTCATATGTATATGCCAATGCGATGCAACTCAGTGAAAAAAAATCATAAATAGCCCCTCGGGCAGAACATCACTCATATACAGCCCATCGGGTAAACCTCACAGTCACTCGTGCCACTCGGGCATACCTCACAATCACTCTTGCCACTCGGGCATACTTCACAATCACTCATGCCTCCCAGTCACTCAGCACTCGGCACTCACACTCAGTAGGTAACTGCGCTCACTGGGGGTGTCTACAAACTACGGAGGGTCTCCTTCAGCCCAAGCGCTATATCAAGCCAAATCATGGCATAATCACTCAGGCCCTCGGCCTATATCAAACATGCTGCGGTGTGCAGTCCGATCTCATAAATATGCAACATGCTGCGGCGTGCAGCCCGATCCCATAAATATTCTCACAAATCAGGCCCTCGGCCTCACTCAGTCATAAACCTCTCAATCCACTCGAGCATTTCAGTACAAATAGGGTGCTCATCCCAAAACAACATTTATATGCATCAAAATCGAGTAATAAAACTGAGTTATGCAGTAAACAGGTATAACCATGACTGAGTATAGATTTTCAATCGAAAACAGTGAGAAGATAATAAAAATAACATAAAACCTCTAAGGGTACAAACAACACTGGCACAAGGCCGAAACATGGCATTCAGCCCAATTAACAGAAACACTTTTTAAAAAACACATAAGTATCATATAATTTCCACAAAATATGCAACTTTACAGTTGCTACGGGACGGACCAAGTCACAATCCCCAACAGTGCACGCCACACGCCCGTCACCTAACATGTGCGTCACCTCCTAACAATTCACAAAATACATATATTAAGGTTTTATACCCTGAACTACAAGATTAGAAGAGTTACTTACCTCGGACAAGCCGAATCCAAAGTCGAGCAAGCTAAACAATGTTTCAGAAATCCCATTATGCGCGTATCAACTCCCGAATGTCTCGGATCTACCACAATTAATTTGATTCAGTCCACACAATTTATAGGAATTAATTCCATATCAAAATGCTAATATTTACCATAAAATCCGAAATTACGCCCCAAAAATCACCCATGGGTCCCACATCTCGAAATCCGACGAAACTCACAAAATACCAAAACCCATCCAATTACAAGTTTAACCATACTAATTTCACTCAGATTCGACTCCAAATCGGTATTCAAACTTCAAAAATTTATTTTGTGACATTATAGAAATTTCCTTCTATTTCTCTTGAAAATCCAATAATCTTACACAACAAAATGAAGATTAATTCATGAAATATAATCACAAGGGAGTTAAGAACACTTACCCCAAGTTGTGTGGAAAATTACCTCTCCAAATTCTACCAAACCGTGCTCCAAAATACGAAAATTAGAAAAATTCTCGGAACAATCATTTTTAACACTGCCCAGGAGGTGCCTGGGCTCGCACCTGCACATCCGCTTTTGCGGACAAAAATGCGTTCCTGCTGAAACAACCTTCCCTCTAAAATCTCGCATTTGCAGTGCCATTCTCGCATCTGCGGGCTTGCAGATTCACATTCCCCTTTGCGACTGCGGTCGCCTCACGCCAGCCCCAGTCTGCATCTGCGCCAACACCTTCGCACCTGCGGCCTCGCAGATGCGGCAAATTCATTGCACCTGTGAGCACTGACCAGTTCCACACTTGGCCATTTCTGCAGCTTATTTCACGCACATGCGGCTTTGCACCTGTGATCAAAAGCTTTGCAGGTGCGATCACACCACTAGGCAGCAGTTCCAGCATTTCCTTAGGTCCGAATTTGATCCGTTAACCATTCGAAACTCACCCGAGGCTCCCGGGACCTCAAAATAATATACCAACAAGTCCCATAAGAGTCCCACAACATAATACAGACCTACTCAATTCCTCAAATCACACCTAATAACATTGAAACGACGAATTACATCTCAATTCAAAATCAATGAACTTTGAACTTTCAAATTCTACATCTTGTGCCGCAACACATCAAATCAATCCAGAATGACTTCAAATTTTGCACACATGTCACATTTCACATTACAGACCTATTCCAATTTCCAGAATCGGATATCGACCACGATATCAAAAAGTCAACCCCCCGGTCAAACTTCCCACAAATTTAACTTTCGGCTATTCAAGCCTAATTCCACTACAGACCTCTAAATAATTTTTCGGACATGCTCCTAAGTTCAAAATCACCATATGGAGCTATTGGAATATTCAAAACTCCATTCCGAGGTCGTTTACACATAAATCGACATCCGATCACTTTTTAAACTTAAGCTTTAAACCTTGGAACTAAGTGTTCCCATTCATTCCAAAACCTCATCGGACCCAAACCATTTACCCCGACAATTCACATAACAACTGTAAAGTACAATTTGAGCAGTAAAGGGGGAAGCGGGGTTGTAATACTCAAAACGACCGGTCGGGTCATTACAGATTAACACCATAACGCACAAAGGTAGTTTCCAAAGTTGAGAAAACAATTTAGATTTTCTAACATGAGGGGGAGACATGATAAAAATTTGAGAAAACCTTACGTGGAATAAATTATCATTGGTACATCCAGATCCTCAAAAAAGATAATATGAACTTGAAGTTCATAAAAGATAATTCATCTGCAATATATTGCAAAGCATGCCTAATGTATTTGCTGACCCAAAGAAAGTAACTATATTCTCACTGCAAATGCTCCTATTAGAATAAGTCTAAGAAAGACAAAGTCTATGGTATATTTAAAGCGTATGGTTTCAAATAGACTTATTGATAAAGAAGATGAGAAAATAATCAAAATGATCATAATAAGGAGGTAAGTGATCTAGAAGATCACATGACATAACACTTCATAAAATCTCGGGAGAGGTTCAGGTACCTGAAAATATGAATGAAGAGATCTCTATATTATGTCTTTATGAAAACAAAATGGTTGGAACAAATATAAAATGTTCGTCGACTACATATGATAACGCTAAATATATATGAGGATTGTCACGACTCAATTTCTCCTATAGGCCGTGATGGTGCCCAACGTCACCGCTAGGCAAGCCAACGGTGGACTAACTATGTGATTACTCCTTTCAATAGGTTTCTAAGTAATTAAATTCCATTTATTAAGAGATTTAAGAAGTAGAAAGTTTAATAAATAAAACGAAATCAACTGAGTGCAATCATAGATATATAAATATTCCAAAACCATAAAGTCTACTAGAATGTGTGCCAAGACCTGGTGTCACAAGTGTATGAGCACTTAGTAGAATATACAAAACTCTAACTATTGTCTGGAATAACATAGACAGAAAATAAGTACAAAAGCAAGGCTCTAGGTGCTGTAGAACGGATCAAGAAGCAGCTCACCACTAGGCCTCAGGGTATCGGGGATGCGCGCCGGTGTGACCGCCAGATGCACCTTCCTCAGATCCTGCACGGTTAGTGCAGAAGTGTAGTGTGAGTACATAAATAACACATACCCAATAAGTATCAAGTCTAACCTCGAAGAAGTAGTGACGAGGGGTCGACATCGACACTTACTATGGGCTAACAGAAAGGAAATACAAAATTCTAAATAAGCATGGGTTATGTAAATAATAATAATAATAATAACTCAATAACAAGCAGAAAGTAAATAATTCTTTCATGCATGGTAAGTCCCAAATAAATTTCTGTCTTATACAATTTTAGCCTCTCAAGCCAGGAAACAATACCAAATATACAATTATACTTCGAGTGTTATCATGCACGATTATGCCGAGGTCGTATGAGCCGATCCAGAATAATGTGTACACTGCCGAGGGTCGAGCGACATGAACCATAGATGCATCTATTCTACTGCCGAGGCATTCGACCCGCTCCACAAGAAGAGAGGATACTTTATAAACATTTGACTTAAACGTTAATACAAGGCTAATACACAATGTAATACAATTTCCATTAACGGCCAAGTAACCGCTCAAAATTCAAGTAAGTGAAATTTGGTCTTTTACAATCCCTCTAACAAGTTATAATATAATTTTGGCACTTTAATTAACAAGTAGGGTGAAAACATTAAAAGTAATTCATGATTCGGGGTCCTAAACTACCCAGACATAAGCATAAATAGTAGCTACGCACGGACTCTCGTCACCTCGTACGTACGTAGCCCCAACAATTAGAGGAAACTATTAATTTAAATCTCCTATGGGGTAAATTCCCTCTTACAAGGTTAGACAAGAGACTTACCTTGTCTTAAATCTCACTTTCCGACCTCAAATTCACCCTAAAGCCTCAACTCGGTGCCGAACAATTTGAAACTAGTCAAATATTGTATAATTTATCAATATACGCTCAAAAGTAAATGGATTAGCTATTAAAGAAATTTTCCCACCCAAATTGGAAGATTCTTAAAATTTACCCCCGGGACCACGTGCCCGAATTCTGGAAATATTTGAAAACAATTGTTACCCATAACCTTACGAAATCAAATATATAATTTTCTTCCCAATACCATAATCATTTTCGTGGTTAAATTCTATTTTTATCAAAACTTAGGTTTTTCATCTAAACCTAGAATTTTCATAAATTTACAAGTTAAAATCTACCCATAATCTATGTATTTAACTTACATTAGATAGAAATTACTTACCTCAAATAGCTAGTGAAAACCCCTCTCTAAGAGCTCCAAAAATCGCCCAAGGAATGCAATAAATGAATCCAAAATATTTGAGTCCCGACATAAATGAAGGTTCTGCCGAGCAGGACTTTTGCATCTGTGGTCCCCGGGCCACATCTGCGGTACCGCTTATGCGAAACTTGGTCCGCTTCTGTGGAATTCCTCAGGCCCAGCGCTGGCCATTTCGGCGGACGGGACCCTGCTTCTGCGAACGGTGAAGCGCATTTGCGGCCCTTTCGCACATGCGGGCGATCCACCGCAAAAGCGGGGTGTCACGACCCAAAATCCTAACCTGTCCTGATGGAGCCTATCGTGCAAATAGGCAAGCCGGCTTATTCCAAAACAAACCGATATTGTCATTTCAAAAATAATTCCAAGGCTATTTAGCATAAAAACCTTCGTAAAAGAGTTCAAACCAAAACAAAAGTGCGGAAAAGAAAAAGCCCGACATCGGGGTGTCACTAAGTCATGAGCATATATATAATCAAGCTAATACAACCAGTGTCTAAATATCAATACAAGACAGAAAGGAATATAGAAGGAGAGTGAAGGTCCTGCGGACGCCGACAACTACCTCGTAGTCTCCTATACTCGATCGCGCTCGAACTCACGGACCTCCGTGATCAAACACACCTGGATTTGCACATAAAGTGCAGGGTGTAGCATGAGTACAACCACCTCAGCAAGTAACAGAAATAAATAAGGAACTGAGAAAAAAACAAAACCGAGCTACACATAATACAGTTCTTTTCAGAAATTTTATTTAAGGAATTTAGGCATGCTTTCAAACTGGTGTTTCAAAAATCAGACGTTTTAAGCTCATGCGACACAGTATAAGTCCTCACAGGGGCTACTGTCACTCATCTATCTCGACAGCTCAATCGCTCAAATCTCAGCCTCAATACTCACACTCAAGGTACATGCACTCACTGGGGGTGTGTACAGACTCCAGAGGGGCTCCTACAGCCCAGGCACTATATTGCTGCGGCATGCAGCCCGACCCAATACTGTTGCGGCGTGCAGCCCGATCCAAGCACTGCTGCGGTGTGCAACCCAATCCAATATCATGGCCTGAAGGCTTGTTGTGGCGTGCAACCCGATCCAACATTTACTGCGATGCGCAACCCGATACAACATATCTCACACAGTGCTCAACCCGACACTCAGGCCCTATATCAGTCACTAGCCTTTCCATCTTCACAATTATCACAACAATAGCCCAAACGAGGACTATAACAAGTACAAATTAAATCATGGTAGAGAACCAGAACAAAATGCATAAGCAAACAAGGACTGAGTACAAGACAGCAATTTAACAGTTAATGCAACAAGCTCACGACCACTACGGGCCAAAACAGGTTTCCATATAACCTAAGCATGGTTTCTAACATGTAAGACAGGCAATAATTCGAAAGCAAGAGTGAACAGGTAATAACAAGGTGTATTTGACTTTACAGTCTACCGGGACAGACCAAGTCTCTATCCCGCTCGGTGCCCGCTCACACGTCCATCATCTAACGTGTGTGTCACCTCTAAATATCGACATCATATGAATTTCTCGGGGTTTCGTACCCTCAAGACCAGATTTAAAACTGTTACTTACCTCAAACCAAACAAAATCCTACTCCACGATGCCCTTGCCTCACAAATGGGCCTCCAAACGTCCCGAATCTAGCCACAAGCAATACAATACGATCAATACAGGCTAAAGGAATCAAGTCCACAAGAAAAATACTAAATTCGACTCAAAACCCAAAATTGGCTCAAACCCGCCCCCCGGGCCCATGTCTTGAAATCTGACAAAATTTACAAAACTAGAAAGCCCATTCACTCACGAGTCCGCACATACAAAATTTATCCAAATCCGACATCATTTGGTCCCTCAAATCTTTAAATTAAACTCTTCAAAATCCCAAGCCCTAACCCCTCATTTCCACTAATTACATGATTAAACAACGAAAAATCACCATATATATGAGTATTAGGGCTCAAACAACTTACCTCACTGATAGACCTTGAATCACCCTCCAAAACGCACTCCAAAAGCTCCACAAACCGACTTGAAAATGGTAGAAATGAACCAAATTCGCGAAGGGTTTTATTTATGGTTTCTGCCTAAGTTTTTCGCACCTGCAGACAGATTTCACGCTTCTGCGCCACCGCACATGCAGAAAATTCCATCACAGGTACGGAACGCACTTAGGAGCTCAGGTTCTGCATCTGCGGCCCAACATCGCGCACCTGCGGACGCGTACCTGCGCATTTCCTTCCGCTTCTGTGAAGCTTTCCCAATGCGCCCCTTTCCGCATCTGCGCCCCAGGTTTCGCACCTGCAGGCTCGCAGATGCGACCTCCAACTCGCACCTGCGCATCCTGCCTAGCCCAGTACTGCTCGCTCCTACGGAATTCAAATGAGCACCAGCGGCCTTGCACCTGCGACTCTTCCTTTCGTAGGTGCAGAAATAGCAGACGCAGTAGCTTCAACTGCATTTTCCAACTTCAACAAATTTGTTAAACAACCGGAATCATTCCGAGGCCCTCGAGACCTCAACCAAAAATACCTACAAGTCATATATCAACATACAAACTTAGTCAAACCTTTGAATCACCCAAAACAACATCCAAACATCAAATTACCCTCGGATTCAAGCCTAAGAACTTCTAAAACTTCCAAATTCGACAACCGATGCCGAAACCAACCAAACCACATCCGAATAACCTCAAATTATTCACACACGTCACAAATGACACTACAAACCTACTATAACATTCGGAATTCCATTCTGATCCCGATATCAAATTTTCCACTGCCGACCAAAAATCGCCAAATTTCCAATTTCGCCAATTCAAGCCTAATTCTACTACGAACCTCCAAATCACATTCCGGACGCGCTCCTAAGTCCAAAATCACCTAACAAAGCTAATGAAATCATCAGAATTGAAGTTCGAGATCGTTTACACATAGGTCAACACCCGATTGACTTTTCTAACTTAAGCTTTTACTTTAGAGACTAAGTGTCTCATTCCACTCCGAAACTACTCCAGACCCGAACTAACCAACCCGGTACAACACAATACAGCTAAATAACACATAAAGAAGCATAAATTGGGGAAATGGGGCTATAACTCTCGAAACGACCGGTCGGGTCATTATATCCTCCCCCTCTTAAACAACCATTCATCCTTGAACGGGTCTAGAAACATACCTGTAGTCTCGAATAGGCATGGATATCTACTCCGCATCTCCCGCTCGGTCTCCCAGGTGGCCTCTTTCGTAGGCTTCCCTCTCCACTACACCTTCACTGAAGCTATGTCCTTTGACCTCAACCTTCGAACCTGCCGATCCAAAATGGCCACCGGCTCCACATCATAAGTTATATCGCCCTCCAACTGAACCGTGCTGAAATCCAAAACATGGGACAGATCTTCGATATACTTCTGGAGTGTGGAAACGCGAAATACTGGGTGCACACTCGACAAGCTGGGTGGCAAGGCAAGCTTATACGGCACCTCCCCAATCCTTTGAAGCACCGCAAAAGCCCAATGAACCGGGGCTCAACTTGCCCCTCTTCCCAAACCTCATAACACCCTTCATGGGTGATACATTCAGCAAAACCTTCTCCCCAACCATAAAAGACACATCACAGACCTTCCTATC
>AWOL01S0037728.1:0-21142 GCA_000715115.1 Nicotiana otophora | reverse complement strand
TGAAGCACCTCAAAAGGCCCAATGAACCGGGGGCTCAACTTGCCCCTCTTCCCAAACCTCATAACACCCTTCATGGGTGATACATTCAGCAAAACCTTCTCCCCAACCATAAAAGACACATCACAGACCTTCCTATCAGCGTAGCTCTTCTGCTTAGACTGCGCCGTGCGAAGCCGCTTCTGAATTAATTTCACCTTATGTAATGCATCCTTGACCAAGTCTATACCTAAGAGCCTAGCCTCACCCGACTCAAACCATCCAACCAGAGATATACACCTCATCCCATATAAAGCCTCATACGGAGCCATCTGAATACTCGACTGATAACTGTTGTTATATGCAAACTCCACGAGTGGCAGAAACTGGTCCCATGAACCCCCAAAGTCAATGACACAAGCACGCAACATGTTCTATAATATCTAAATAGTGCGCTCGGACTGCCCGTCCGTCTGAGGGTGAAACATTATGCTCAACCCAACCTGGGTACCTAACTCTCATTACACGACCCTCCAAAACTGCAATGTGAACTGAGTACCTCTATCTGAAATGATGGAAACTGGGACACCATGCAGGAGAACAATCTCTCGAATATACATCTCAGCCAACCGCTCTGAAGTATAAGTAGTACCAATAGGAACGAAGTGCGCAGACTTGGTCAGCTGATCCACAATAACCCAAATAGCATAGAACTTCCTCGAAATCCGTAAAAGCCTAACTACAAAGTCCATGGTGATCTGCTCCTACCTCCACTCAGGGATCTCTAACTTCTGAAGCAAGCCACCTGGTCTCTAAAGCTCATACTTAACCTGCTGACAGTTGAGACACCGAGGTACAAACCGAACAATATCCTTCTTCATCTGCCTCTACCAATAGTGCTATCTCAAATCTTGATACATCTTCGTGGTACCTGGATGGATGGAATACTGCGAGCTGTGGGCCTCCTCAAGAATCAACTCCCGAAGCCCATCTACATTAGGCACACATATCCGGCCCTGCATCCTCAACACACTGTCACTGCCAATAGTCACATCCCTAGCATCACCTCTCTGAACCCTGTCCTGAAGAACGAGTAAGTGGGGGTCATCATACTGATGCTCCCTGATACGATCATAAAGAGATGACCTGGAGATCATACAAGCCAATACCCGACTAGGCTCCAAAATATCCAATCTCACAAACTGGCCCGCTAAGGCCTGAACATCCAATGCCAAAGGTCTCTCTGCTGTTGGAAGATATGCTAAACTCCCCAAACTCTCTGCCCGACGACTCAAAGCATTGGCCACCACATTGGCCTTCCCCGGATGGTACAAAATAGTGATATCATAGTCCTTAAGAAGCTCCAACCATCTCCGCTGACGTAAATTAAGTTCCTTATGCTTAAACAGATGTTGCAGACTTCGGTGATCAGTATAGATCTCATAACGAACCCCATACAAATAATGACGTCAAATCTTCAAGGCGTGAACAATGGCTGCTAACTCAATATCATGGACAAGATAATTCTTCTCATGGGTCTTCAACTGGCGTGAGGCATAGGCAATCACCCTACCCTCCTACATCAGAACACATCCAATGCCTACCCTCGAGGCATCACAATACACTGTGTAAGAACAAGAAGCTGATGGCAGAACTAACACCGAAGCTGTGGTCAAAGCAATCTTAAGCTTCTGAAAGCTATCCTCACACTCGTCCGACCATCTGAATAGAGCACCCTTTTGGATCAATTTGGTCAAGGGCAATGCAATAGATGAAAATACCTCCACAAAGCGACGGTAGTAACACGCCAAGCCAAGAAAACTCCTAATCTCTGTGGCTGAGGACGGTCTAGGCCAACTCTGCACCGCCTCCATCTTCTTCAGATCCACATAGATACCCTCACTGGACACCACGTGTCCCAAGAATGCTACTAAACTGAGCCAAAACTCACACTTGGATAACTTTGCATAAAGCTTCTCCTCCCTCAATCTCTATAATACAATCCTCAAATGCTGAACGTGCTCCTCCTAGCTACGAGAGTACACCAGGATGTCATCAATGAATACAAAAATGAATGAGTCCAAATAGGGCGGTAATACACTGTTCATCAAATGCATGAATGCTGCTGGGGCATTGGTTAGCCCAAAGGACATCACCAAGAACTCATAATGGCCATATCGGGTCCTGAAAGCTGTTATAAGAATATCCGAATCCCGAATCTTCAGCTGGTGATAACCAGACCTCAAATCAATCTTGGAGAACACCCTTGCTCCCTGAAGCTGGTCAAATAAATCATTAATACGAGGAAAAGGATACTTATTCTTGACTGTGTCCTTGTTCAACTGCCTGTAATCAATGCACATTCTCATGGAACCATCCTTGTTCTTTACAAATAGAACTGGTGCACCCCAAGGTGGCACACTAGGCCGAATAAACCACTTATCAAGGAGTACCTGAAGCTGTTCCTTCAACTCCTTCAACTCAGTCGGTGCCATACGATACGGTGGAATAGAAATGGGTTGAGTACCCTACATCAATACCAAAATCAATATCCCTGTCAAGCGGCATGCCTGACAGGTTTACAGGAAACAGATTCGGAAAATCACGTACCACCAGAACATAATCAATGACAGGAGTCTCTGCACTAACATCCCTCACAAAAGCCAAATAAGATAGGCAACCCTTCTCAACCATATGCTGAGCCTTTAAATATGAAATCACCCCACTTGGTACATAATCTACAGAACCGCTCCACTCAACCCTCAGAAATCCCGGCATAGCCAATGTCACCATCTTAGAGTGACAATCTAGAACAACATGAAATGGAGATAACCAATCCATACCCAATATCGCATCAAAGTCAACTATACTGAGCAGCTAAAGGTCCACTTGGGTCTCTAGACCCCCAATAGTCACCACAATTGACCGATATACACGGTCAACAAGAATAGTATCGCCCACAGGAGTAGATACATGAACAGATGAAACTAAAAACTCATGGGGCATATCCATAAAATGGGTGAAATACGAAGAAACATATGAATATGTGGAACTAGGGTCAAATAATACTAAGGCATCTCTATGAAAAACTGAGACAATACCTGTAATCACAGCATCCAAAGCAATAGCATCTAGTCTGGCAGGGAGAGCATAGAAACGGGCCTGGCCACTCCCTGATCTGCCCCCCTCTAGGACGACCCCTAGCTGACTGACCTCCACCCCTAGCTGACTGGATCCTCTGTGGAGCGGAACCTCCCACTAGACGTGGACACTCTCTCCTAAGGTGACCAAACTCTCCACACTCATAGCAACACCCCGATGCTGGTGTTGGGTACTGAAGATAGCCCCGAGCACCGAGATGACTAGAAAAAGGACCCGGCATAGACAAACTCTGACCCGATGGAGTACGCGAAGAACTCTGCGCTGGTAGTGCACCGAACGATGACTGTCCCTGCTGATGATTGTGAGAACCATGGCCATATGATGCACCATGGTGAAATGGCCGAGCTGACTGAGCTTGTCTGAAATGACGCCCTCTACCGTGCTGGAACTGACCCCCAGAAGTGCACCGCTGAATCCACCCTGACCACGAGGACTCTTGGCCTCCCTCTCAACCCTCTCCTACCTGTGAACCATCTCAATCTGCCGAGCAATGTCGACAACCTCATCAAAGGTAGCACCTCTGGTCATAAGAAATTGTAGCTGATAAGTGAGACCATCAATAAACCTCATGATCCTCTCCCTGTCTGTGGGAAACAACCAGATAGCATGACGGGCCAACTCAGAGAACCGCATCTCACACTGTGTCATAAACATATCACCCTGGCGAAGCCGCTCAAACTATCCGCGTAGCTCCTCTCTGCAGGCCCGAGGCACAAACTTCTCCAAAAAGACCACGGAGAACTGCTGCCAAGTAAGGGGTATTACGCCAATAGGCTGATGCCTCTCGTAAGTCTCCCACCATCTAAGTGCAGCCCCGGAAAATTGAAAAGTAGTGAATGAGACCCCATAAGTCTCTAGAATACCAGCAGTACGGAGTATCCTCTGACACCTGTCCAAAACGTCCTTAGCATCCTCTCTCTCTGTGCTACTGAAAGGTGATGGGTGGAGTCTCCCAAACCTCTCCAACCTATGATGATCATCCTCAGGCATAGCAGGAACCACATAATCCTGAGCAGCTACAACCGGCTGGGCTGGTAGTGCCCCCGATGTCTGGAGTCCCTAAACAACCTACTCGGGTGTGCGAGCGACGAGAGTCTGAGTGCCTGTGCCTCCCCCTACCTGAGAAGTGGCTGCGGCCGTCGAGATAGAGACCACCTGAGCAAGGCCGGTACACGTTGTCAGAATCTGAGCTAGGGCCTCTTGAAGGCCTGGAATCACAATAGGCACAGGTGGTGCCTGAGCTCGTGCATCAACAACTAGAACCTAGTCCTGATCTGGGACAACTGGTGGATCTGCAGGTACTGTCCCAGCTGTTGTACGGGCTGTACCTCTGCCCCTACCACGGCCTCTCGCAGCCCTGGATAGTGGTATTGGTGGCTAGCCCTCCTAACCGGTAGTATGAGTCCTCACCATTTGTGAGAGAATGAAACAACAGATGTTTAGTTACTAGAATCAACAGATTCGCACGACAAGAATTCAAGAATGTGGAATTTTCCTAAAGGTTTTGCAGCCTCTCAAAGATAAGTGCAGATGTCTCCGTACCGATCTGTAAGACTCTACTAAACACGCTCATGACTCGTGAGACCAATGTAACCTAGGCTCTGATACCAATCTGTCACGACCCAAAATCCTAACCTATCGTGATGGCGCCTATCGTGGAACGAGGCAAGCCGACTCATTCCAAAACAAAGCGATATTTTCATTTCAAAAATAATTCCAAGGCTATTTAGCATAAAAACCTTTGTAAAAGAGTTCAAACCAAAAGAAAAGTGCGGAAAAGAAAAAGCCCGACATCGGGTTGTCATTAAGTCATGAGCATCTAGATAATCAAGCTAATACAACCAGTGTCTAAATATCAATACAAGATAGAAAGGAATATAGAAGGAGAGTCAAGGTCCTGTGGACGCCGGCAGCTACCTCGTAGTCTCCGATACTCGATCGCGCTTGAACTCAACCACCTCCGTGATCAAACACACGATCTGCACATAAAGTGCAGGGTGTAGCATGAGTACAACCACCTCAGCAAGTAATAGAAATAAATAAGGAACTAAGAAAAAACAAAACCGATCTACACATAATACAATTCTTTTCAAAAATTTCAGTTAAGGAATTTAGGCACGCTTTCAAACTGGTGTTTCAAAAATCAAACGTTTTAAGCTCATGCGACACAGTATAAGTCCTCCAAAACATCACAACAGAAATGACTAGCAATAAGGTGCATCAATAAATAAAAGCAATATACAGCCTCACAGAGGCTACTGTCACTCATCTATCTCGACAGCTCAATCGCTCGACTCTCAGCCTCAATACTCACACTCAAGGTACCTGCGCTCACTGGGGGTGTGTACAGACTCCGGAGGGGCTCCTACAGCCCAAGCGCTATATTACTGCAACGTGTAGCCCGACCCAATACTATTGCGGCATGCAGCCCGATCCAATATCATGGCCCGAAGGCTTGTTACGGCGTGCAACGCGATCCAACATTTACTACGGTGCACAGCCTGACCCAACATATCTCACACAACGCTCAACCCGGCACTCAGACCCTATATCAGTCACTATCCTTTCCAACTTCACAATTATCACAACAATAGCCCAAACAAGGACTATAACAAGTACAAATAAAATCATGGGATAGAACCGGAACAAAATGCATAAGCAAACAAGGACTGAGTACAAGACAACAATTTAACAGTCAATGCAACATGCTCACGACCACTATGGCCCCCAATAGGTTTCCATATACCCTAAGCATGGTTCCTAACATGTAAGACAGTTAATAATTTGAAAGCAAGAGTGAACAGGTAATAACAATGTGTATTTGACTTTACAGTCTACTGGGACGAAAAAAGTCTCTATCCCGCTCGGTGCCCGCTCACACTTCCATCACCTAACATGTGCGTCACCCCTATATATCGACATCATATGAATTTCTCGGGGTTTCGAACCCTCAAGACCAGATTTAAAACTGTTACTTACCTCAAACCAAGCAAATTCCTACTCTGCGATGCCCTTGCCTCTCAAATAGGCCTCCAAACGTCCCGAATCTAGCCACAAGCAATACAATACGATCAATATAGGCTAAAGGAATCAATTCCACAAGCAAAATACCAAATTAGACTCAAAACCCGAAAATGGCTCAAACCCGGCCCACATCTCGAAATCCGACATCATTTGGTCTCTCAAATCCTTAAATTAAACTCTTCAAAATCCCAAGCCCTAACCCCTCATTTCCACTAATTACATGATTAAACAATGGGAAATCACCATATATACGAGTATTAGGGCTCAAGCAACTTACCTCACTGATAGCCCTTGAATCACCCCTCAAAAATCACTCCAAAAGCTCAACAAACCGACTTGCAAATGGTGGAAATGAACCAAATTCGCGAAGGGTTCTATTTATGGTTTCTGCCTAGGGTTTTCGCACCTGCAGACAGATTTCTCGCTTCTGCGCCATCGCACATGCGAAAAATTCCATCGCAGGTGCGGAAATAACATAGGAGCCCAGGTTCCGCATCTGCGGCCCAACATCTTGCACCTGCGGATGCGCACCTATGCATTTCCTTCCGCTTCTGCGAAGTTTTCCAAGCGCCCCCTTTTCGCATCTGCGCCCCAGGTTTCGCACCTGCGGGCTCGCAGATGCGACCTCTAACTCACACCTGCGCATCCTGCCTAGCCCAGCACTGCCCACTCCTACGGACTTCCCATGCGCACCAACGGCCTCGCACCTGCGACTCTTCCTTCCGTAGATGCGGAAATAGCAGAAGCAACAGCTTCAGCTGCATTTTCCAACTTCGACAAATCCGTTAACTACCCGGAATCACCCCGAGGCCCTTAGGACCTCAACCCAAAATACCAACAAGTCATATATCAACATACAAACTTAGTCGAACCTGCAAATCAACCAAAACAATATCAAAATACTAAATTACTCTTGGATTCATGCCTAAGAACTTCTAAAACTTCCAAATTCGACAACCGATACCGAAACCAACCAAACCACGTCCGAATGACCTCAAATTTTGCACACACATCACAAATGACACTATGAACCTACTTCTCATTCCAGAATTCCATTCTGACCCCGATATCAAATTTTTCACTGCTGACCAAAAATCGCCAAATTTCCCATTTCGCCAATTCAAGCCTAATTCTACTACGGACCTCCAAATCATATTTCGGGCACGCTCTTAAGTCCAAAATCACCTAACGAAGCTAATGGAACCATCAGAATTGAATTCCAAGATCGTTTACACATAGGTCAACGCCCAATTGACTTTTCCAACTTAAGCTTCTACTTTAGAGACTAAGTGTCTCACTCCACTTCGAAACCACTCCGGACCCAAACCAACAAACCCGGTACAACACATTACAGCTAAATAACACATAAAGAAGCAGAAATAGGGGAAACAAGGCTATAACTCTCGAAATGACCGGTCGGGTCATTACACATGGCCTCTTTTGTGCATGATTCTCCACTTCTGTGGACCACTGGCCAGTTGTCCCAAAGCCACTTGTGCGTAAAAAATCACATATCGGAACCAGCAGCCCTTTTGTGTCCTAATTCAATCCATGCATCATCCGGATTGCACCCGAGGCCCCTGAGGCCTTGTCCAAACATAGATGACTTGATCGAACCCTCGAAATGCAGAAAACAACACCAAAACTAATAATCACACCCCAAACCAAATCGAATCAACTTATGAACTTAAAGTTCTTTCAACTTGCTCCGAACGCGCCGAAGCATACCTAAACTACTCAGAAAGACACCAAATTTCGCGTGCAAATTTTAAATCACCATATGGAACTATTCCCAAGCTTGGAATCCCAAACGGACCTCGATAACACCAAAAACCTACTCCAAACCAAATTTAAAGAACTTTTAAACTTTCAATAGCCAACTTTCAACATTAAGCGCTGAAACGCTCCCGGGTTATCCAAAACCCAATCCGATCGTACGCCCAAGTCCAAATCATCATATGAACCTATTGGAGACGTCAAAATCCTGGTTTTGAGGTCGTTTAATCAAAATATTTACCAAAGTCGAACTTAGACTTTTAAAAGACAAACTAAGGAACCAAGTATTATAATTTCAACCCGAACCCTTCCAAATCCCGAACTAACCATCCCCGAAAGTCATAATAAATAGTAGAAGCACATATATGAAGTCTTATTTAGGGGAACGTGGATCTAGAAAGAAAAACGACCGGTCGGGTCGTTTCAAGGATCTTAAGTCTGGAGAAATAATTCAAATGGAATTGATTCCATATGAAAGACATGAAGTTTTGGACATATAGTTAAAACACTTGAAACTATAAAGACAATGGTGTGTGAAATCACCTTTATCTATGTTATATGTCTAGCATGATATAAAACATGATGTAAATCTAAAGTCCATTTATATGGCTTATATGACATAACTTATGACAATTCCTGAACGATTTAAATTGCTTAAAGCATATAGAATTCTTGGTCATGAAGAACATAGAATTCTTAGTCATGAAGTACATAGAATTCTTGGTCATGAAGTACTGCATCTTAAGTGCAATTTGTGAACATTTGTATTTTTCTATAACTATAAGCATGATAATATGATAGCGAGAATTTTTACCTCTATAGAGATGTCGAAAAGGCCATTCCACAACATTATATGAAGACATTACATATCTATCAAGAATGATGATTTCAAGGTGCAACATATTCATTCAAGTTAACATGGTTGATTTGATCTATCAACAATCTTTTGAAGATGGTGCACAAGATTGGAATGCGAAAGCTCATAAAATGTGAATTAATTGTCTTATCAAGGAGAGTTATAAATATGTATTGTGCTCTTTTTTTCTTATAAAGTTTTGTCCCACCGAGATTTCCTTGCAAGGTTTTTAACGAGGCAACCAAAAGGCGTATTGTTAGATATGTGTACTTTATTTTTGTCACGACCCAAAATCCAACTAGTCGTGATGGCACCTAACCCAACCCGCTAGGTAAGCCAACTTGCAATTATCCAATTCCAATAGCAATTACTAAAGCGATTTAAGTAAATAAAGATATTGATCTTATACATTCCCCAAGAAGTGGTAGTACAAATCATGAGCTTCTAAGAATAGAGTACACAAAGCTGAAATGAAATAAATACATAGTCTGTTTGAATAATACATAAGGAGAGTTTTTATAAATCTAAGGTTACCATGAACAAGAGGCATCTATAACAGGAACGCATGTACATCTTCAAATCTCGCAACCATTTAGCACAACAACAACAACAGCCAATATTTGCATGCAATGTGCAAAAATTTAGTATTAGTACAACCGACCCCATGTACTGAGTAAGTAACAAACCTAGCCTTAGGTTGAAAGTAGTGACAAGCTTCTACCAAGGTCGAGTCCAAAATCAATAGTCCATAACAGTCCATAACAACGTAAAGCAATTAATACAAGAAGTAACTCAACAATCAAATGCTCAACAAAATATGATTTCTTAAAATAGTTCTGTCTTGCAAGGACATCAATGAAAACCCAAATCGTTTATCAAAGTTGCCAAAATATGAATAAGTTTGAAAACATTAATTTTTCCAAAATCCTTTCAATAATAAATAAGATGTTTCTTTTTCTTTCGAGATAACCAGGGTAAACAATGCATCACTATGGCCATCGGCCAACATGTGTGATAAATCATGAATGATGTGATACCATACAACATGAGAAAAATACATCTCTATGCCTGTAAGTCATGTTTGCATGTCAATGAAATGTATCTCAGAGATGAACTCATGTACTCACACTCTCAGAGTACTCAATCTCACTGTCTCGCACTTTTCACTCATCATGCTCAACCACTCGGTACTGTATATGGCCCATACGACCCAGGGAAGATCCATCCCAGAATATATACATCACTGACCATCAGTCACTCAGTACCGAGGAAGGCCAATCCAGCCCCATGGAAAAGATCCATCTCCAAGTATATAAATGCTTCAGACAAGATCCATGTCCAGGGAAGATCAATCCCTCAATATAATCAACTAAGCTCACTGGGGGTGTGTACAAACTCCGGAGGGGCTCCTACAGCCCAAGCGCTATCATAAGCCATATCCAGGCATAAATCAATATAACATGTTGTGACGTGCAACCTGATCCCATAACTGTCACTCATAATCAGGCTCTTGGTCTCACTCAATCATCAATCTCTCCAGTCTCACTCACGGGATCACAATGTCATGAAACTAGCCCGACAACAATGATATGATGTATTAATAATTAACAACTGAGACTGAGATATGATATGAATGCATGAATATGACTGAGTACGAAATATCAATGAAATTGGTGAAATGACAGCAAGAAATGACCACTATGGGTCCCAACGGTATCGGCATAAAGCCCAAACATGATATCTAGCACGATTGACAGCTCAGTTACTTTATCACATGGTGAAAACAGGGATATCAACAAAATAGGACCACTATACAGTGCCATGGAAACAACAAAGTCCCAATTCACATGGCGCACGCCCACACTCCCGTGACCTAGCATGTGCGTCACCTCAACACAAATCACATAACACGTATTTCGGGGTTTCATACCCTCAGCTCCAAGATTAGAAGAGTTACTTACCTCAAAGTGTGAAATTATTTACTCTGCTATGCCCTTGCCTCACAAATCGGCCTCCGAGCACCTCGAATCTAGTCACAATTAATTTGATTCAGTTCGCACAATTATAGGAATTAATTCCATATAAAAACACTAATATTTTCCACAAAATCCGAAATTATGCTCCAAACATCACCAGTGGGGCTCACATTTCGAAATCCGACGAAACTCACAAAATCCGACAACCCATCAAATTATGAGTTCAACCATACTAATTTCACTCAAATCTGACTCTGAATCGGTGTTCATACCTCGAAAATTTATTTTATGAAGTTTCCACAATTTTCCCCAAATTTCCACCTCAAAGTACTAATCAGATGATGAAATCATTGATATATTCATGTATATTAACCAAATTCGAGTTAGAATCACTTACCCCGATGAATTTCTTGAAAAACCCACGAAACATCGCCTCAAACCGAGCTCCCTAGGTCCAAAATGTGAAATAATACCTTAAACCATGTTTATGTAGTGCGTCAATAAAATCTCACTTCGCGGTACGCGAAATGTTGAGCGCGGTCGCGCCCCGGGTCCTGCGGTCTGGAAACACTGGTGCGGTCCGCAAAATTCTTGGGGCTGCACTGCTAGGCTTTAATATTTTGGCCATACATTTCTCTAAAGATATCCAAATGATGACTTCTTTATCTTTATGGAAACTAGACATGAAGGACAACAACTTTCGTTTTTGAATCATCTCAAAATTCCTTGTAGATCAACAGATATAGGCTTCCGAAGTCGGACCAGCGGATCTGCGGAACTTCCTGGAGCGCGGCCGCAGACAGAATTGCATGGTCCGTGAAAATTTGAACGTGGCTGCGAAATTCTGCTGCTGTCCGCATCCCTCCTTCACCTCAACGCCCAAAAATACGTGGTCCATATCCCCGAAGGTGCCAGAACAATATTAGAGTGGCGAAATGCCTGGACTCGCTCAAAACGCATCCCAAAACTCATTCGGAACCTTCCGAACACAAACCATATATGAATTGCAATCATAACATATGCTACGGACCTGCTCGCGCACTCAAAATGCTGAAAAGAGGTCGTCTTGACCTGATATTGACCATGGCCAAACTCCCAAATTTCTTAACTTTATTAATCTCTCAACCAATGACCCAAAAATACACCCCAAGCCCCTCGGGACCTCAACCAAATATACCAACACATTCCATAACATAACACGCACCTACTCGAGGCCTCAAATCACATCAAATAATCATCAAAACATTGAATCGCACATTAAATCAAAATCTATGAACTTTGAACTTTCATATTCTATATCTTGTACCGAAACACATCACATCAATACGGAATGACTTTAAATTTTGCACACAAGTCATATTTCACATTACGAACCTATCCAAATTTCCAGAATCGGATTCCGACCTCAATATCAAAAAGTCAACCACCTGGTTAAACTTCCCAAAAATTCAACTTTCGGCATTTCAAGCCAAATTCCGCTACGTACCTCCAAATAATTTTTCGGACATGCTACTAAGTCCAAAATTACCATACGGAGCTATTGGAATTATCAAAACTCCATTCCGAGGTCATTTACACATAAGTCGACATCCAGTCATTATTTTAACTTAAGCTTTAAACCTTGAAACTACGTGGTCCAATTCATTCCAAAACATCACCGGACCTGAACCATTTACCCCGGCAATTTACACAACAACTGTAAAGTACAATTTGAGTAGTAAATGAGAAAATGGGGTTGTAATACTCAAAACGACCGGCCGGGTCATTATAATTTTCTTCACTAGAATTATTTTCCACTGGGTTTTATTTTAGTTAAGGTTTTAATGAGACACATTATCTGTTTAATAGACATTCAGGGGGAAGTGTTAGAAATAGATTTGTATTTAAGGTGAATGTCTATATTAGAGAGATTTTAGGGTTTGTTACTTTGTGGCTAAGTCACTTTTTCTCTATAAATAGAGAGGTTCTATTCCATTATAATACATCCCAAATCAATAAAAGTTCTCTCTCTACTTTTCTTTGTAATATTGTTCTTCTTCTTTTATTGTTTTATAACATTTAGGAGTATATATGAGAAATACCACAACCCAGTGACATTCATGAACAATTTAGTTGGAAATATTTTAAACAAAATGAATTATTGTCCTCAAGTGTTACAAGCAATTCTAGTGAAGTAATTAGGACGATATTTTGAAATGTAAGCACTAAGTAGTGTGCAGAAATAGGAAGCCACCAATTAAGAACATAACCACTGGCCATTTGGCCTTAAGAATCGCTATATAAGCGACTATGCAAATGGGAAGAATTAGAAACCAAAATTAATGTTTATAGCAGCTCGCGGGCCATATGTTAGCTATCAATATTTGTAACAACGATCGGTCGTTTTGTGTAATTATGCCCTGATACCCTTTTATTGCTTCACACATGTGTGTTTATGCTTTTATGACTTGCGGGATTGATTAGTTTTGTTCCAGAAAGTGTTCGGGTTGATTTGGACCCATGATTCTTGAATTAGAAGTTTAAATTTGAAAATGTTCACCAAACTTTGACTTTGGTGAAAACGACCTTGGAACTATATTTTTATGACTCTCATAGCTTCGTATCGTGATTTAGAATTTAGGAGTATTCCCAAAATTGGTTTTGCAAGTCCGTAGATTGATTTATGTTGATTTGCCAAAATTTGGCAATTTAAAGTTGAAAAGGTTTACCGTAGGTTGAATGTTAACTATCGGGCTCGAAATTTGATTCTGGGACTTAGAATAGGTCCGTTATGGCATTTAGAACTTGTCTGTGAAATTTGGTGTCGTTTGGAGTTGGTTTGATAGATTTCGGACGCTAGTTGTAATTCTAGAAGTTCTTGAAAATTTCTTTTAAACTCATGCGTTTTAGAGTTAAATTCGTAGTTATAGATGTTATTTTTATGTTTTGATCACGCGAGCGAGTTCGTATGATGCTTTTAGACTTTTGTGAAGGTTTCGTTTGGAGCTCCGAGGGCTCGGATGAGTTTCAGACATGTTCTAGGAGTGTTTTGGACTGAAAATGGCAGCTGGTGTCTGGTGCCCTCTAGTGTCGCATTTGTGACCGTAGCAGGAATCACAGTATTGCAAATGTGATGCCTTGGTCGCTTTTGCGAAGAGTTTATGGGCTTGGCTGGGTTCTCGTTTGCGACAAAAATGTCGCTTTTGCGAGAGCAGAAAGGATCACAAACGCGATCCCATCTTCCCATTTGCGAAGAGCTTCCCAAGCCGTCAGTGCCACATTTGCAAGTTTTGCTTCGCAATTGCGAACCCTTATCACAATTGTGATATCTGCAGCTGAACATAAGGGCTGAAAGTCGGGATTTATCACTTATTCTCTCATTTTCAACCCTAGATGTTATGACCCAAAATCCACCTAGTCGTGATAGCACCTAACCCAACCAGTCAGGTAAGCCAATTAACAACTATCCAATGTAATGAGATTTAGTAAGAAAAGAAAGGATAATACACCGCTATTATATAAAAAACATTTCCAAGGGCTGGTAGTACAAATCATGAGCTTCTAATATTTAGAATTTACAAAGTTGGGATGAAATAAAGTACACCATATGTTCGAAATATACATGAACAGATTAAAATTCTAAAGCTACTAAGATCAAGAGGCAGTTATGACCGAAACACAAGTACATCTTCAAATCCAGCTCCCGCCGTGCACATCAACATCAACATCCAACATTTTCACGCAAGGTGAAAAAGTGTAGTATGAGTAGAACCGACCCTATGTACTCAATAAGTAACAAACCTAACCTTATGTTAAAAGTTGTGACAAGCTAGAACAAAGGTCTGAGTCCAACAACAGTTCATAATGACATAATAAAAGTGATAAAAGAAGTAACTCAGAGATATAGTGCTCAACTCGTTCACAGTTCCGGAAAATAGGCATGATTTTTAAGTATTTCAGTGAAAACCCAAATATTTTACCGAAATCACCAAAATATGAGTACGTTTCTAAAACTGTGATTATTCCCAAAACTTTCAACAGGTAAATGTTTCATTTTCATATGTCATGAGGAAAGTACATCTCTATGCCTACATGTCAATGTGTATGTGAAGTCATGAATGATGCAATGTCGTACATCATGAGGAAAATACATTTGTATGCCGGTATGTCAAGTGTGCATGTCGAATGCAATGCAACTCAGTGATAAAACCATATGCATACTCTCAGAGGATCAATTTACCCACTCCTCCCAGTCACTCAGTCCTCACAGTCGCTCAGCCCTCCTAATCACTCGGCACTCTCTCTCGGCACTCGCACTCAGTAGGTACCCGCGCTCACTAGGGGTGGGTACAGACGCCGGAGGGGCTCATTCAGCCCAAGCGCTATAACAAGCCAATCATGGCATAAATCAATAAAACCATGCTGCAGTGTGCAGCCCGATCCCATCATAAATCAATAATACCTGCTGCGGCGCGCAACCCGATCCCATCAATATCCTCACCATCAGGCCCTCGGACTAACCCAATCATCAATCTCTCCAGTCGCTAGAGCTCACAATGTCATGAAAATCAGCCCCAAATGATGATATGAAGTATCAATAAATGGTAACAAAGACTGAGATATGATATGCAAATGAATGTGTATGACTGAGTATGCAATTGTAATGTAAGCAAATAACTCAATAGCATAAATGACCTCAGTGGGTCCCAACATGATAAGCATATAGCCTAGATATGATTTCTAACATGGATCACAACTCAATTACTCTAGCACATAGATATTTCATAGCTACAAATAAGATTAGGTAACTACACAGTACCACATAAATAACCGAGTCAGAAATCACACGATGCACGCCCACACGTCCGTCACCTAGCATGTGTGCCACCTCAACACCAAACATATATCACGTATATTCAGGGGTTCATACCCTTAGCACCAAGTTTAAAAGTGTTACAAACCTCGAACAATCCAAATCCAATACCGAGCAAGCCAACTGATGCTCTAAAAATGCCATCCCGTGCGTACCCTCCTCCGAATGGCTCGAAACTAGCCAAAAGCATCTCCAATACATCAAATAAAGCCAAAGAAAACAAACTCAATCGATAAAGGTCGAATCTTTAATCAAAGCCCAAATTCAACCCAAAGGTCCAACTCGGACATGCGCCTTGGAACTCTACGAAACATATAAAATCCAATAACTCATTCAATTACGAGTCAAACCATACTAGTTTCACTCAAATCCGACTCTGAATCGATGTTCAAAACTCAAAAACTCACTCTATGAAACTTTAGGCTAAAACCCCATATTTTCTCTTTAAAATTCATAATCCAATTAACAAAAATGAAGATAGAATCAAGAAATATAATCATAACTGGGTATAAAATACTTACCCCAATCCTTGTGGTGAAATGCACCTCAAATATCGCTCAATTCTGAAGTCTATTGTTCAATATCCGATAAAAATGGCCAGCCCTCGATATGTATAGAATCTACCAAGCATTTCCGCATATGCGGTCACATTGTCGCATCTGCGACCTCCGCTTCTGTGGACAATTTTCGCTTCTACGAAGCCCTCTGAAGACCAAACTTCCGCAATTGCGGAGCTTTCCTCGCATCTGCGCACACACAGGTGCGACAAACAACTCACGCTTCTATGACTCAAAATTATGCTTCTGCGGACGCGCAGAAGCGCCCATTATTTCACCTCTACGATCTTCCTCATCCAGCTCTCACCCCGCTCCTGCGACTCCTTTGTAGCTCTTGCGACCATCGCATCTGTGCAAACCAGCCAGGTGCGATCACACCACATCCTTCCATGAGTTGCCTTAGCCTAAAACTGATCCAAACGAGCTGAACTTCGTCTGAAATTCTTCCGAGCCACTCGGGACCCCGCCCGAATATACCAACTAGTCCAATAACGCAATGCGGACCTACTCGAGGCCTCAAATCACGCATAACAACATCAAAACGATGAATCGCACCTCAAATCAAACTTAAATGAACTTGAACTTTCAACTTCCAAAACTTCCGCCGAAACATTTGAAATCAACTCGGAATGAACCCAAATTTTGCACACATGTCCCAAATGACATACCAAAGCTATTCAAATTCCTGGAACCACACTCTGAACCCGATATCTACAAAGTCAACTCTCGGTCAAACTTATGAACTTTCCAAACCTTAAAATTTCCAACTTTCGTCAATTAGTTACGAATCCTTCTTGAAATATCCAAATGCAAATATGGGCATATGCCCAATACTACCTAGAATCACAACATGTGCAATCCATGCATCAATAAGAAACAACTCAAATGTACCCAAAATGGAAAATGACTCAAATGAGAGAACCGCCCTGCAAACTTAACAAGTACCCCCACAACCGCAATGCTATGAACCCATCAGACATAGTAGAACCAAGACCCACGAATCTAACATAATGGATCATATCCCAACATAACCTTGCTGCAATGTGTGACCCAATCCAAACACTTGTCCACATGAAAGGCTTCAAGTCACAATGCTCAAAATCAACAACCTTGCGCAATTTGAAATCTAGTACCGAAATTGCATGACCATAACCATGGAAAAGCGAATAACACAATACCACAGTCCGGAAAGCACATAACCAATGCGCAAATCAATCATTCAACATCTTAATACCCATCTTGCTCAAATTCCGTTATAAGGACCAAATAGAACTACATCATGTGTGCTTATAACCAACAAATCACAACCCCTCGTAGCATAGATGGGTAGAAAATAGATCATATTAGAACACGAATAAGCTTAACTCCACCGAATGGCACATGCTTTAACAATAGTAGTACGGAGTCAACTAATCTGACCCGGTTTAGAATACACATCCTTATTGGGTATACCAAATGGGTCCCAAATCAATGCTGGCCATCCATAAATAAATAAATAACCCTTCGAAAGTAAAAACATGACTGAATCATAACACATACTATCATCTGGCTAGTTTTAGCCACATATTCACAGCCCACAACTATGAAACAATTTGCTTCTGAGAATTCCCGGTCTCCAAATACATAGAACACACGAATCACCATATCCGATCCCAACTCTACCACTCGAATGTCTATGACATCTTTCATACACGATCATCCCACGAGGAATACTTTTAAAACTCTTTCATGCCACATAGAAAAAATTTGAATATCAGCAGTCAATGAACCAAGCGAGTATGGCAATACCAATGAAGCATTCGTAAGTCAACACACAGTACGCCTTCTGAAATGTGCATCCTTTTCAGGAATTACCAAGCAGTTATAACATTCGTCTATATATCTGAAACTATCCATTATGTCCAAAATTCATGACCTTCCCTCCAAATATGAATCGTGACCTTGCACATGCAAAACTCAATCCTACACAACATACCATATCTGTCATGCCATCATATGAAAAGTACAAGAATCTCATAATCAACTCTAAGTCACTAGCAGAATACATACCCGATCAGTCAGAATACGTAACATGCTCCTCACACGGGTAGGAAATATCCATCTCAAGCCATGATAGAAACCATCGAGAACTCTTCGAAACCCATTTGCCCATAACCAAACCATTAGAATTGAGTCTCTCTAACTAAACCAAGCCACGCAGGTTGCCAAACCCAAGAGTATTGACACCAGAAAACCTGTAGAGCCTTACCATATCATAAGTACCCAAAGAACCGATCATATCTATTACACTGATCCAACATACTACCAAGCTTGCCCATTTCTCTGAGTTCCTTCCGAATTTCTCTCAAGCTAACACTTCTCCTTGTTAGAATACCATGATCCTCACCCAAAACTCACCTTAAGAGATCCTAGCATAAAATCACACCGCTTTAAGGCCAATAAGCCATTGTATACCCTCTTTAACACCCCCAAATGTACCTCAACCGAGATACCCACTCTGAAGAGACCTTCTATGAATCTGAAGTCATTTCCACTACCTTTCTGATAACGAAATGTAAAATCCATAATGATATAGAAATATCGTGAGTCTCGACACCATCCACTGTAAATCTCATATCCTAGCTATATACAAATCTAAAATAATTCTCAATTGCTATATATAATTCTTGAATCCATTAGATCCTTCTCGAGAGTCATCCATTCTGCCCAAATCTTAATCGCGTCGCCCAAATGGGCCAAACGACTTGTGTCCCATTAGCATAACAACACCCAAAGAAGCAATCCACATATTTAAGCAACCGAGCAATTTCCTACTTCGCGCGCACTACATCCTTCATGAATAACAACTCAAGCATCCCATGATTCCCATATACCCATAATGTGTAACACATCCCATATCTAGAAATTTCTTTACTCTAGTCATCCTCGATCTCAACCTCTGCAAGTCATAACCGATCCACAAGTATGCCTCAGACCAAAACCAATGCAACGCGTAACCATGCAATCAAATCGTCAATAACAGACACCCCCACTTAGCTCAATGCCATATAACAGAACATCTGATAACTCACCATACCCAACTCTATTACTGCCATAATACCGCAAGGAAATTCAACTAAATTCTTCACAAGCTCACATAACACAAACCATATAGTACCTCAAATCATCTACTATGCCCACATACATCCACATGACGATCAGGTCAACTTTCTCATCCAAATTCAAATTCAAATCTCAACACATATACCCCACTAGTAGAAAGGAAACTGTCCACACGACATTATAAGGATCACATCTTCATAGATTACTCCGCATGAGATAACCCACCTTCTTAGCCTCAAGTTGGCATCTTGTTATACCCTTTCGTAGCCACGATTAGTACGCCATCACTTAATCATCCTGAGTCTGAACTCACCATAAGACATGAAAATCTACTTCATTCCATAATTAAACAACATGAAAAATCTTTCAACAAACTCAACTCGAGACTATACGTCACATCAAGACAGTAATCTAGCACCCAATAGACCTTGTTACAAAACTCTTTTCATCACATTAAAACCATCTGAACATATCTCATAGTCACATCATACTCATCATATAGCCACCCAACCACTCATCGAGTCACAAATTCCACTCATAGGGACACTACCATACATATAAGTCCAAAAGCACATGCTCACATAACCGAAATCCACATGATCAAGCTACAGTCATAACCCAACCTCAAGTCCTCTAGACTGACCCATTATCAGCAAACAGAAATCACATCTCGCACCTCATCCATGGAATCACAAGTCGGCGATGCACATCTGATACCGAGCGCTCACATGCGCACACGAATGCGTGGAGAGAATTCAAAGAGTTATGTTTCAAGCTGAATCAATGTCGCATGATAAGAAAAGAAAGATGGGAAGTTTATCCTAAATGTCTTGTAGCCTCTCGAAGATAGGTATGGACGTCATCATACCGATCCGCACTCTACTAGACAGTTACTCATGACTTGGAGAACCTATAAACCTAGAGCTCTGATACCAACTTGTCATGACCCAAAATTCACCTAGTCGTGATGGCACCTAACCCAACCCGTCAGGTAAGCCAATTAACAACTATCCAATTTAATGAGATTTATTACAACAAAATGATAATACAACGCTTTTATATAAAAGACATTTCCAAGGGCTGGTAGTACAAATCATGAGCTTCTAATATTTAGAATTTACAANGAAAAGAAAGGATAATACACCGCTATTATATAAAAAACATTTCCAAGGGCTGGTAGTACAAATCATGAGCTTCTAATATTTAGAATTTACAAAGTTGGGATGAAATAAAGTACACCATATGTTCGAAATATACATGAACAGATTAAAATTCTAAAGCTACTAAGATCAAGAGGCAGTTATGACCGAAACACAAGTACATCTTCAAATCCAGCTCCCGCCGTGCACATCAACATCAACATCCAACATTTTCACGCAAGGTGAAAAAGTGTAGTATGAGTAGAACCGACCCTATGTACTCAATAAGTAACAAACCTAACCTTATGTTAAAAGTTGTGACAAGCTAGAACAAAGGTCTGAGTCCAACAACAGTTCATAATGACATAATAAAAGTGATAAAAGAAGTAACTCAGAGATATAGTGCTCAACTCGTTCACAGTTCCGGAAAATAGGCATGATTTTTAAGTATTTCAGTGAAAACCCAAATATTTTACCGAAATCACCAAAATATGAGTACGTTTCTAAAACTGTGATTATTCCCAAAACTTTCAACAGGTAAATGTTTCATTTTCATATGTCATGAGGAAAGTACATCTCTATGCCTACATGTCAATGTGTATGTGAAGTCATGAATGATGCAATGTCGTACATCATGAGGAAAATACATTTGTATGCCGGTATGTCAAGTGTGCATGTCGAATGCAATGCAACTCAGTGATAAAACCATATGCATACTCTCA
>AWOL01S0037724.1:0-42484 GCA_000715115.1 Nicotiana otophora | reverse complement strand
TTATAATTACCCACAACATTAACTTCCTCTATGGTAGCTTGACACTCATGAGTAGGGTGTCCTTTTCAACATATATCACAGACTGCATGAGGCTCGTTATGTATCGAGGCTAAGGTCAGATTCCTTATTTCTTTGGCCATGGTATTAAGGTGTACCTGCACAGATGTGTCAGTATCAACATGGTGAAAACTAGTTGATCTTCTTCTATCAGCAATCTCCGAGGGCCACTGATTTTCATCTTCAGATAACTCATGTAGAATTGTGAATATCTCTTCTGGAGTCTTTTTTATCAACGGACCTCCAGCAACATTGCTCAATGTTCTACGTGAGGTCGGTGTCAATCCGTCCTAAAAGTCCTGGAGTTGCATCCAGAGTTCAACTCTGCTATGTTGACACTTTCACACAATATCCTTAAACCTCTCCCAAGATTCAAATATAGTTTCAGTCCCGCTCTGGCAGAAGTTATGAATTTCTCTTCTAGACTTGCCCGTCTTAGCTGAGGAGAAATGTTTAGCAAGAAAGTTTCTGGTCATCTCCTCCCATGTTCTAATTGATCCCTGGGGCATGCTTCGAAGCTAATGATTTACATCATCTTTGAGAGTGAAGGGGAATGCCCTTAGGTAAACTGCATCTTATGACACACCATTATATTGGAAGGTGTTCATGATCTCCTCGAAGTCCATTAGATAATTGTTTGGATCTTTCTTCTGCTTTCCTCAGAAGACACAACAATTCTGAAGGGTTTGAAGTAACCCTTGCTTCAACTCAAAATTATTATCTGCAACTGGGGGTGGTCTCACACTTGATAACCCTTGCCGGGAGCTATGTTTCTGATTTGGTATGCACCCAAGGGCTGATTCTGTGACATTCTCCGAGTCCTCGCTTCTTCATATGCAATTTCTGCATCTCTAATAGCTGCTTCTTCAGCATCCCTTGCAGCTTTTTCTCTTCGTTAGGCTGCCTCCATCGCAGTCAAATCTACATTATCATCACCTCCAGCCATGTTTTCTTTGGTTGACGATTTCCCAACTTTCTCTATATAATCAGGGATATTCCTTAACTATCATAGTTGTCTCTCTATTTCTAGCTCGTATGGTTGCACTTCTTTCCCAGACGATCAAGTCATGCACCAATCTATCCTGTAGCTTGCGCATAGTCAAAGAACACCAACCGTAAAAAGAGAAAAATAAAATAAAAAGAAAAATTCCTGAATTAGCACTACAAACTATTTCCAACACCATTGATTGCCAATCCCGACAACGACATCAAAATTTGACGAGCGCAAAACACACACTTAAATATGCTCGATAAACGAATATAGTAAAATATAGTATCGTATCCACAAGGATTGGAGTTAAATAGTATTTTTGTAGTTTATAGCTAGATTGCTATCCAAGATGATCAACAATTGAGATTTCTGTAATTAAAACTAAAGTTAACTAAGAATCTAAACTTTTGGCTAATGACAATCGACGCAAGTAGTGAGCAAAGAAGGTTATCAATTGGGAGAAGATAGGGTTGATAGGATAGGTGCAAGACAAATGTTGGGATTTAACTCTAGATAATTCACTTCTAATGTTCAAGTGAGTCTCTCGAATTGACTAGTTTATTTATTCAATTGTTTAGTAGAAACTCTTCTCTCGATTAAGTCTCAACCTCATAACATAAACTAATTTAAGATCAGTGAAGATATGCACGAGATAGTAGTTGATTGGTCTTTAGGAGAACCTCTCTCGGTTATCCTCCTAACTAGGTTTAATCAACAATTTAATTAGTCTCTTTCAATTACTAAGAAGAATTAATGAATTCAACCAAGAGGATAGAATGCAAGAATATCACAAGTTAAGCCTATCTCGATTAAATGAACAAGTGAATATAGATGCAACGATTAAAACATCCAAAACGATACTATACATAAGAACTAGAGTTAATATCCACAAACAAGTATCAATACACCAAATCCATCAAACCCTATAGAGAACTACTCCATAAATATGGAGCAATTCATCACAACAATATTTAAATAAAAGGAAAACATAAAACGATCCAAACCCTTTTCTTGAGTGAGGATTGAATGATGAAATCCTTGTGCTTTTGCTTCTCCACCTCCTCATTGCCTTCCTTAGGTCTAAGATGTGTCAAAAGTCCTAAAAATAATGTTTTTACATCTATTTATACTTAGTAGGGTCGTGCCTAGACAAAAATACCTTTTCCTATGCGAAATAGGATTCCAACTCTGTACAAATTGCACAGACGCACCGCATTGGGCGACGCGCCAGGTGGGGCTGTAGTGGGATTGGTCAGAGAGCGTGCAAAATTGAATGGGGCAGAACTTAGGCAGCCGCGACGCCCCACACGCCGCCCCACGCGCCGTGGTTGTGTGTTTTTGTCAGAGTGAATCTTTTTCATTGCATTTTGAAATTCGGATGTGGTTCTCGACCTCCGAACGCGATCCCGACTTAATCCCCTAGGCTTTTACTCAGACTTCAAAGATCTAAATAGCTCGATTTAATTCCATAATATCTATATAGCTAGGAATTACTCCTATTAGGCAAAGAATACGCAATTAGTGCAAAACACTAGCGATTAAAGCTCAAACTCAATTGAAGTGCAGTAAATTAGAGTGCGTTAAGCGACTAAAATAAGGGATTATAGCTTACCATAAGGCTGCACGGACAACTCATGTGCCAACAGGATAACTCTCACACAGAAGGCAAGTACACGGGACTACATGTAAATGCTCAATAACATCAGGATTCATCTTCTTAAACCGATATGGGTGATTTATTTACGGGTATGGCTGTACAAGTGTTCTATCACAATTCAAGTAAACAAGCAAGAGTAGAGACAATGAATGGCACATAAGAAACGATCATCACAAAAATGTACACGTTCTAGCTCACATAGGGTATGCACAGCACTACACAAATAACAACAATAACAATGCCCCCAGGCCATCACAAATCATTCCCCGACATAGCCCACCTTATCGTGCCACGTGCGCCATAATAGATTAACCGCCCACACTGTCTCGCCGCAAGCACATAATAATATTCTTACCTTGTCTCGCCACATGCGCAAACCCACATATATAGCCCGTCTTGTCACGCCGGATGTGCAAATATCAATAGTAACAATAGCATGGACAACTCATGTGCAAACACCCCGGCAATCCTCTCTACAATACCATATGTGCCAAAACATAACAACACAATAAAATAAGTTTACAACATGTGCACATATGCCACAACATTTCCTCAAAATAGATTCAATACCACAACCACGCATAGCCCTCAGCTCACCAATACTCGGTACAATAGCAACAACAACAATAACAAGGGAATAAAACAAGTAAATCAACTCAAGAACTTCAGAACACAAAAAAATGGACGAACGAGATCACAATGAAAGAAACAACAGAGAATAATGGTTTCACAAAGAATAGCTCAACAAGGGGAGAGATAGCGTGCAACAATGATTTCCACATAACTACAACTCGACGGTAAGAGAAATAGCATGAATCAATGATTCTAAATAATGATAAGTCAATAATGAAAGGAATAACAAAATCTCAATTATGGTTGAGCAATTACGGAAAAGATACTAATAAATTCAATTAAGGATAAACAATTACAGAAAAGATAATAATGACTTCAATTAAGGATAAGCAATTACGGAAAGAATAATAATAACTTCAATTAAGGATAAGCAATTACGGAAAGGATAATAATAACTTTAATGAAGGATAAGAAATTACAGAAAAGATAGCATGTCAATAAAGAGGCAATAACTTCAATTTAGGCACATAACCATTAAATTGGCAAACAAGGGTAAAACATGAATCAATTAATTTCAAATAAGATGCGTAAGGGTACATTTAGTAAATGGGGGATTTAACATGCTAAAACAGCTTCACATCTAATGAACATAAGAACCTAAGAGCATTAAACGGTTACATTTCCATATATAAGCCCGAGTACGTACTCGTCATCTCGCGTACACGACCTTCACATGATACAATTAGCAGAAATGACTCAAATCCTAAGGGCTAGTTTCCCCCACACAAATTTAGGCAAGATACTTACCTCAAAGAAGCTAGACCGTTACTCTAAGATGTCCTTCTCGAGTGGAACAACATCTAGATGGCTCAAATCTAGCCAAAAAAACTTCAAATCATAAACAAAACTCATAGGAAACGATTCCGGATAATAAAGCTTCAATATTTTAAAAACACTAAAATGTCAACCCAAAAATCAACCCCGAGCCCACACCTTGGAACCCAACAAAATACATAAAATCCGAACACCCATTCAGTTATGAGTCCAACCATACTAATTTCATCTAATTCTGACTCTGAATCGATGTTCATAACCCAATCCTCCAATCAAAACAAGATTAATTCAAAAACGAATTTCTGTAATAATATTAAAATACAAAAAGTTTAGTTTGATACTGACCCCCATGAAAGGACGAGAAGAACTCCACAAAGATCACCTCAATCGAAGCTCTAGAACTCAAGTTATGCTCAAAATACTAAATAAATGCAGTAAGATTTTTTTAATACAGAGAGAACTTCGCTTCCGCGACCAAAACACTACACCTGCGGTCTTCCAGCTGTAATTTCTGCGTTTGCGGACCATTTTTCGCACCTGCGGAGTCGCATATGCGGACCCAACTTTGCATATGCTAAGCACCAGCACCGACTCTCTTCTCCGACACTAAAATGAGCATAACTCGCTCATACGATGTCCAAATTCAATTTTATTTTTGCTATGGCTCGGTAATTACGACACAGATCTAATGCTTCAATGATAACAACAATTGGAGGTCATTTGCTTAATGTGGTAGTATTTATCTTGAAGAAACGATGTCGAAACATCAAAAACGAGTAGAACACAACCAAAACCTATCCGGAACTCACTTGAGCCCCTCGGAACCCCGTCTGAACATACCAATAAGTCCCAACACATAATGCGGACCTGCTCGAAGCCTCAAATCACATCAAACAATATAAGAAATTCGAATCGCATCTCAAATCGAACTTAATAAACTTATGAACTTTCAACTTCTACAACTCGCGCTGAAACATATCAAATCAAACCGGAATGACGTCAAAATTTGCATCCAAGTCTCAAATGATGTAACAGAGCTAATTTAATTCTATGAATTGCAATCCAAGCCCCATATCAACAAATTCAACTCTCGGTCAAACCTCTTAACCTTCAAAAACTTCAACTTTCAAATTTTTGCCAAAATGCTTCAAATTATCCTACGGCCCTCCAATTAAAAATTCGGACGCACGCCTACGTCCAAATTCCCCATACGAAGCTATTGGAATCATCAAAATGCCATTTCAGAGTCGTCTATACAAAAGTCAAACTCTGGTCAACTATTACCGTTTCAGCTTGTACAATAAGAATCCTTCTTCCAAATTGATCTCGAATCATCTGAAATCCGAACTCCAACACACACTAGTCATAATACATAATATGAAGCTGCTCGAGACCTTAAGCCGGCGAATGGGGCACTAGTTCTCAAAACGATCGGCCGGGTCGTTACCTTCCCCCCCCCCCCTAAACAAACGTTCATCCTCGACCATGCCAAGAATCCTTCCGAAGTCATCAATCACTGAGATAACAAACCTTACATAGACCCACGGGTGACCCCACGTCACCCCAAATCCACGTAAGCCCGATAACACCACCTCAACTGAAGGTTTTCCTTCCATCAATACCAATAGGCCTTAGAACCAAACTTCTCACCATCTGGTTATTTCCACAAGACCTGATTCCTACATCAACACATTGTATCAGCCTCAACCAGCTGCAATAAACTATGTGTACACAACCCGGAATGACGTCAAATTTTGCATCCAAGTCTCACATGACGTAACCGAGCTAATTAAACTCTATGAATTTTACTCCGAGCCCCATATCAACAAAGTCAACTCTCGGTCAAACCTCTTAACCTTCCAAAACTTCAAATTTTCAATTTCGCCAAAATGCTTCAAATTATCCTACGGCCCTCCAAATCCAAATCCAGACACACGCCTAAGTCCAAAATCGCCATACAAAGCTATTGGAATCATCAAAATGCCATTTCAGAGTCGTCTATACAAAAGTCAAACTCCGGTCAACTCTTACCGTTTAAGCTTCTAAAACAAGAATCCTTCTTCCAAATTGATCCCGAATCATCCAAAATCTTAACTCCACCACACACACTAGTCATAATACATAATACGAAGCTGCTCGAGACCTTAAGCCGGCAAATGAGACACTGATTCTCAAAACAATCGGTCAGGTCGTTACCTTTTCCCCCTTTTAAACAAACGTTCGTCCTCGACCGTGCCAAGAATCATTCTGAAGTCATCAATCAGTGAGTAAAGAAACCATACATACACCTAAGGGTGACCCCACATCACCCCAAATCCATGTAATCCTGATAACACCACCTCAACTGATTCCTACATCAACACACGATATCCGCCTCAACCAGCTGCAATAACCAATGTACACACTCATAAGATACAAACACATGACCTAACACACTACACATATGTCCATAACATCATTTCTAATCGCAATAGCCGTCCATACTTAAACCCAACACCAGCAATTAACCTCATATCAGCTAGAACCCTGTTCCAAACCTCCATAACACCGACAAGGATGCAAGAAGCACGAAGACGTCATGATTATTCACTCAAATAAAGCAGTCACACCCAATACCACTTGGGCAAACACCTCGCAAACACCTCTGGTAGAGTCAACACCAGTGCCGTAGTCAATCTTGCTTTCAATTCCTGGAAACTCTTTTCACAAGCATCTGAACATTGGAACTTAATTGCCTTCTACTTCAATTTAGTCAATGGAGATGCAAGAGTAGAAAATCCCTACACAAACTTTATGTAATATCCAGCTAAACCTAAGCAACTGCGAATCTCTGTTGGAGTTGTAGGCCTCGACCAATTCTTGATAGCCGCAATTTTCTGAGGATCAACCTTAATCCCCTCACTAGAGACAACATGACCCAAGAATAAGATAGACTCGAGCCAAAATTCACATTTCCAAAATTTTGCATACAACTGTTATTGATACAGAGTCTGCAACACTGCCTTGAGGTGACCAGCATGGTCCTCTCGATTTCGTGAATATACAAGAATATTGTCAAAAAACACTATCGCAAAAGAATCGAGGAATGGCTTGAAAACGCGATTCATAAGATCCATGAAGGCTGCTGGGGAATGTGTTAGCCCAAAAGACGTCACCAGAAATTCAAAAGGCTCATACCGGGTTCTAAAAGCTATTTTTGGAATATCCCGCTCCCTGATCTTCAATTGGTGATACCCGGATCTTAAATCAATCTTGGAGAAGTACCTGGCACCTTGCAATTGATCAAACAAGTCATCGATCCTTGGTAGTGGGTACTTGTTCTTGATTGTGACCTTATTAAGTTGCCAATAGTCAATACACATTCTCAGTGACCCATCATTCTTTCTTACAAAAAAGGCCGGTGCGCCCCAAGGCGACACACTCGGTTGGATAAAATCCTTTTTTAAGAAATCTCTCAATTGTTCCTTTAGCTCCTTCAATTCTGTCGGTGCCATTCTGTAGGGTGGAATGGATATAGGATGTGTGTCTGGCATCATATCAATCCCAAAATCAATCTTCCTGTCTGGTGGGATCCCAGGGAGTTTATCCGGAAAGACTCCTGGAAATTCATTCACAATAGGCACATACTCAAGTGTATATGCCTCAGCATCGGTGTCCGTAACCTGGACCAAATGGTAAATACATCCCTTGTTTATCATCATTGTGGCCTTAAGGTAGGAAATAAACCTACCCTTTGGAATTACAGCATCACCCTTCCACTCAATGACTGGCTCATTCTGATATTCGAACCTAACAGTCCTGGTTCGGCAATCAAGCTTGGCAAAACAAGAATAAAGCCAATCCATCCCCATTATCACATCAAAATCGACTATTCTTAATTCAATAAGATTGGCCACGGTGTCTCGACCATGTAATATGACAACACAATCCCTATAAACCCGCGCGGCCAAAATAGACTCCCCAATCGGAGTAGATACAGAGAACGACTCATAAAGTTATTCTGGTTCTATCCCAAATTCCATAGCAACGTAAGGAGTGACATATGATAAAGTGGAACCGGGATCAATAAGAGCATATACATCATGAGATTGGACAGCCAATATACCTGTGACAACATCTGGAGAAGCCTCTGATTCCCTATGTCTACGCATAGCATAAAATCTACTGGGTCCTCCCGAATTTTGTGCACCACCTCTAGCTGCACCACGCCCTGCGGGTGCTAGGGTGCCTCGAGCTGGAGGTGATGTGGATGTAGTAGCTGCAGAATTAGTTGGATGTGCCAAGCCTCTGCCCATATTTTGGCGGGACGAGCGGCAATCTCTCTGATTGTGACCCCGCAAACCACACCTATAGCATACTGGTAGGTCTATGAAACATGACCCAAAGTGCATCCTCCCACACTTAGGGCATGGAAGCCTCCGGTGCTGATACCTTTTGTCGGGTTGACCCTCCTGGTGGGGTCCCCTGTTGCCCTGACTGGGTCTAGATGATTGTGCACCCATCGAAGACTAGGCGAATGATTGGGATGGTCCTAATGATTCTCCCCTGAATGCCGACTTACCACCACTACCACCGGAAGAACTACCAAAGTTGGCCGCGGACCTGGCCTTGCTGCTACTCTGATGCTCCATTCTATTCTTCAATTTGCGGGTCTCTGTGGCTTGAGAAAATTCCACCATCTTACCATAGTTCATATCGGAATTTAAGGCAACTGTAGAGGCCTCATTGATAACCAAGTGGCTAAGGCCCTATACAAACCGGCGTACTCTAGCCTCCATAGTAGGCAACATGTGAATAACATACTTGGATAGGTGCGCAAACTCCATATGGTACTCCCACACATTCATACTACCCTGCTTCAGGCTTTCAAACTCCACTGCACGAGCTGCCTTAGTTTCGGCAGGCAAGAAATGATCCATAAAGGCATCTATGAACTCACCCCACCTTGCCGGAGGGCTTTCCTCCTCACGGGATTCCCCCCCACAACTCAAACCCAGAATAGGCCACCCCCTTCAGGTGGTAAGAGGCCAACTCTAATCCCTCCGTCTCTGTGACATGCATAACCTGGAGAGTTTTGTGCATCTCATCAATGAAGTCTTGGGGGTCCTCCTCGGGATTAGTACCCATAAATACTAGAGGATGTAACTGAAGAAACTTGTTCACCAAGGAACTAGAGGATTCTCCTTGATGACTGGAAGGACTAGGCCTAACACTCGATCTCTGGGCATGAGAAGCCACTATCTGTGTCAATATTTGTATAACTCCCCTAATATCAATATCAGACACACCAGAATCAGAAGCTGGAGCTGGGGATGGAACTGGAACATCGATTGGAGGAACTGTTGCACCTTCTGTAGGTGTAGGGACAGGTGCAGTCTGATCAGTTGTAGTAGAGTCAGGCAGTGTAGTAACTGAAGGAATATTCTCACTCCTCGGATGCTCACCCGCATCATCAATTATAGGGTCAATTGTCACTTCTGGGGTGACATTGGCTCTTTGGCTAGTTCTTGCCTTCTTCTTCGGTGCCATGTACTGAAAATTAGAGCAATGCAGGAGTTAAAGAAGGAACAGTCTTACAACCAGCTTTATCGCACGATAGAGAACATGAAAGAAGGGTATTATTCCTAAATGCCTTTGTAGAATCCTAATTATAGATGTGGTCGACAACACACTGATAATAAGGACTCTACTAGACACGGCTCCGAGACATCCTAGGACACTTTAAAACCTTAGGCTCTGATACCAAGTTTGTAACGCCCCAAAACCGTGGAGCCCAACTGGCGCTCAACCGACTAAACCCGATCGAGCAAGCCTGTTAGATGTCTTCTACCCAAACTCATTCATGAATAAAGAGAATATATGTTTTCCTTTATTAAACAATAAAGTGGTCGTGTCCGCAATTACTAATTTCTTACCATACGTTTCACCCTTTTTAAAGTCTCAAATGGACAAGTAATACAACCACAGCATAGCATACTTTTTCTTTCCCAGTACCAATACACAACCCACACTATGTCTACGGAGCATCAATAGATAAAGAAGAGTACAGTGATAATGCCGGAAATAAGGCCCCGACTATACCTCAACCATAATACATAAAGATTAAAAGATACATGACCCCGGGATGAAGTGGGGCTCAACAGGTCAGCTGGGAAGAAGGTGTACCGCTATCACTGATCAATGTCTCCTGCTGTAGAACCACTTGCATCTATTTAAAGATGCAGCGCCCCCGGCAAAAGGGATGTTAGTAAAGTCGAATAGTGCTATTATGAAAACTAAACACCAATTTAAGAATTTAGAAATACAATATAATTATGATGAACTAGTGCGGCAATAGAATAATATAGATAACTGTCTCAGCCATAGCAAGCTTATTAAAAGATATCAACAACATATATAGGATTTAAGATAAGATCCTCTATAACCATCCTCACACAAAGCGGCCCCTCCACCTCATCCGATGTAGGCAGGTGGGGGTGTACGTACAATACCACAACTCAAATCAAGCTACCCTGCCACCTCACCTCAATGTAAGTGGGTGGATGTATAACCACAGTACCAAGAACCTGCACAAAGCGGCTATGCCACCTCACCCCAATGTATGCGGGTGGAAATGCATCAACGATACCAATTCCAACACAAAGCGGCTATTCCGCCTCACCCCAATGTACGCGGGTGGTGGTTACACCACAATACCAAAACTATACACAAAGCGGTCGTACCGCCTCACCCCAATGTAAGCGGGTGGAGGTGCAGTCCCACAATATCATAATCCCTACACAAAGCGGTCATGACGTCTCACCCCAATATATATATATGCGGGTGGAGGTGTATCACAATCACAATCTCTATACCATAATACCCACACAAAGCGGTCATGCCGCCTCACCCCAATGTATGCGGGTGGAGGTGTATCACAATCACAATCCCTACACAACTTGGCATAATAACTTTCACATAAATCACGACCAGAAATTATAACATGTGTTACATAATCCATAGTTTGGGTCACATCCTCAATTTATAATGCAATATGATAATAGCATTTGAAATACGAATTGAACATATATCTTCACCACAAAACTTATCGGAATACTCCATTTATAATCAACATCTCGTAACTTACAAGGATATTGGAATTTCCAATTCTTAAAGAAGAGTTTAGCCAACATACCTGACTTGAGCTTCCTTACACTCTAAATGTTCTAGAATTCTTAGCAACTTCATTCTATTTTAGAAATATAGCAAATTGAACCAAAATTAGAAAGATGATTATGGTTCTAGCTCATTTGAGCATTTTATCAAACACTAGGTGTGCATTAAGGTTTCAAGGCACCTTTTATGGAGAATTCCATCATCCCACAACCCAATATTTACCACTCCTAGTTCAACAATCTTCCCACACCCCTTGATATCACATGCATGTAAATAAACAACCCTACTACCCAGAAATTATATTGCTAATTATCCATTTCTACACAAAATTTGAAAGTGAGGGTTAGGGTGTAGAATCTTACCTCTAGGATGAAGACCTAGTGAGTTTTCTCTTCTTAATCTTCCAAAACTTGTGCAAGAATTGAAGGACAAATATTGGAGAACACCTTCTCACTATAGGGCACCCTCTCTCACTCTAAAACGTCAGATAATAGCTCAAAAATGACTCCAAAGAGTGTATTTAACGAAATAGGGTGGGCTTTAAAAACCCAAAAATGGAGCTCCGGAACAAGGTATGCGGTCGCATATGCAATCTCATAACCGATATGCAGACCGCATATCGGTCGCATAGTTGGTTACAAAATGGCCAAAATAACTATCTGTGTATGCGGTCACTATGTGGTCCGCATAACCGTTATCCGGTCGCATAATGCACCGCATAATAGTTATGTTATCGCATAGTCTACCGCATAATTGCTTCCAATTAGCCCAATAACAGCCTCACTCTACGGCCATTACGCGGTCCGTAGAGTGATTCTACGGTCGCATAATGGACCGTATAAATGCACTTTTTCGTAATAAATTTTTCTTTACTTTCCGATGCATTGTTCAACCCAAAAAGTCCGAGCCTAGCCCTACACTATGAAACATTATTTTCTTTACAAAATGTACCGGGCTTACCACATAAGTACTTCAAAAACAATTTTGGGGTGTTACACCCTGGCCTTGGGATTTATTCACAAACAATTGCCTAGATGGAAAGGACAATATAAACATACTCGTAAGATCTATGGCGGTTACGGAGTAAGAGCATTGTGGGTTATCGATTGTTAAGTTCTGTGGCTTCGAGCCAAGTAGGGGAGTCTGTTGTCGATGACCAGTTGCATGGTCATGTGTTATGTTAGTTTTGGCCTGAGGCATACTTATGGATCGGTTATGACTTGAAGAGGTTTATTTTGAGGATGACTCGAATGAGGAAATTGCTAGATGCATGATGTGCTATACTTTGTGGGCATATTGGAAATCTTGGAATGATTCGAGTTTGTTATTCGTGGTTGATGTAGTATGCACAGAGAAGGAATTCACATGGTTTCGTAAGATGGGGTTTAATCATGAGTTATTTGGATGCTGATTGAGCACAAGTTGTTCGGCTCGTATTGGCAGTGCATTTGAGATTACACCAGAGTTGATGACTTTAAAAAAAAGTTCTAATCAGTTTAATATTTATGTATCATTAATGATTCTATATTTCAGAAGTTCAGAGGTTAAAGAAACAACTTCAGATTCACAAAAGGTCTCTTTGGTGTTGGCATTTTGTTTCTGGTATTATTGGATTCTTAAGAGGGAATACGGTGTCTTATGGGATTTAGGATGACGTGGATTCATGCTAGGATCTGTTGTGATGAGCTTTGGTTATGGATCGTAGTGTACTGGCAACAAGAAGTGTTAACTTGAAGGCACGTCGAGGAGAATTAAAAAAAATGGGGTCAGCTTGGTAGTGATTCGGGTTGGCATGGTCATAGATTTCATCAGCACTGATGGCTTGGTTTTGTGCTAATGGATTTTGAAGAGCCCCCAGTGAGTTCAACCGCGGCTTGGGGTTGATGTTTTCCATAACAATAAGGAATATGTTGGGTGTTGTGATTGTTTCTTGGATGGGGTCAAGTGGAAGGTTTCTGAGTGATAGAATATGTGTCCGGCTTATAATTCCGGGATGATAATGGGGTTCTCATATTTTTCTTATGTTGGTATGATAGATGCGGTGAGACGCGTGGGATTAATGTTTGCATGTACGAGGTTGCGGTTCAGCTTTGAATTGAAGGTCAGGAGTTCTAGACAGCATTGATGGTTTCAGACATTTAGAAGGATATTGGCACTGTATGTATCACCTGATACTGGTGCATATTTCAGAAGGCGCATTGTGTTTGACGTGTAGGTGCTTAACTGGTATTACGGTAATCGCCTGGTTGTTGGTTGACTACTGATGTTTAGAGTGTGCTATGTGGCAAGGAAGAATTATGGAAATATTTATTGTGAGGTGATTGTGTATGAGGGATGTATCGTTCATTTGAGTAGTGGACTTGGGATCGGACGTGGATATTCATGTATTCTAGGGATTTAAAGACTATGAGGGTTCTCAATGGCAGATTGTTCGTTGGTTATAGATGGTGACGGTATGTTGAGAGGTTGCCATCTCAGTGAATGTGTTATAGGTAAGTTAATGTGGACTTTTCAGAGGTTCTTTACCGATTTCGTGCGTATCGAAATTGATTTTGAGGCCATTGGTAGGTCTAATGAGAATGTGTGTTCTACATCAGGTTGGCTTTGTTTACTCAGCACAGTTACTATTGAGGGAGTGTCATATGCTAGAGTTGATCTTATACTTTTTCTTATATTTTCCATTTATTACTCTCTTATGCTATAATGATTTGTGAGACTGTTGACTATTTACACACATGATGTGGTTCTATTTGGGACTTATAGTGGAATTCGAGCAAGATGGCCCTTGGTGTTGAATGGTTGATTGCGCCCTGGTTATGGTCTTCCTGCTTGTGGTATATTGATAAGTGTGGATTTTGACTACTTTAGTACCTTCATGCTTTAGTTTTAGTCCGAAAATGTTGATTTTGTTTCCCAAAACTAATGAAAGTGTGCAAATTGCGGGAATATTGGAAATTTTGACTCTAATGAAGAAATCCAACTAAAAATGGAGTGTTTCGGCTCACAAGGCAAGAAAGAGCGCAACATACCAGAAGTGCAATCCACAAAAGTATTTCTACGGCCGTAAAAGAAAGTGCTGACCGCAAAATTCTCTCTGCGGCTGCAGATCTTATGTAGAAGCCCAGAAAAGATTGAAGAGAAGTGCGGACCGCACACAATTTGTGTGGCCGCAGAACATGGTCGCACTGACAAGAATCAAAAAGTTCAGAGAGTGTGTAAAATGACCAAGACTGAAGCCTTTCCAGAAGTGTAGACCGCACATGATTTGTGCGATCGCAGAAGCTAAAGTGCAGCCGCAAATCAAATTGTGCGGCAGCAAAATATCTCAACCTGCAGACTTAAGGAATGTGCAGACCGCAGATATAATTTAATTTAATGGTTTCAACCAAACCCTAGTGTGTAAACCTTATGGGTATCTAATTTAATGCTTGTTTATGATTGGGTGTTTGTTATTTAGCCTTGTTCATACTTTAATTTTAGAATTAATGGTTGCAAACATTGATTCATACCTTTTTGACTTGGTCTTTACTTGAGAAAGAGGGACCTAGTCTAGGAAAACTTGGCTAACAAGAAATTGGGCTACTTAAGTAGTTGAATAGCCTAAATAAAGGGTTTGAACTAGAGATAGGGAAAACCCGACATGAACTCATATCAACTATTTAGCTTGATACTCTTTTGGACTTGAGAAATTCAAATTGAGCAAAATCACTCTATGGCTGAGAGGTATTGAGTGGGTAACTTAGAGTTGAGAGCTATAATACAACCCAATTACTAAAACAAGTGTTAACATAATAAACCCATTAGGCAAACACCTAGGCAAAGGTTACATCCCTAGGCCTTTTTGCGTATTTGATAACAACCAAAAACAATTAGTCAATGTCTAATTCTTTTACTCTAGTTGATCATTGATATAGTAGTTTATAAAAGAAATAAGCAAAACCAGCTTGATTGGAAGTGTATTTAAGTTTTTTCGTCTTCACGCATCAAGTATACTCCAACACCCATTTTAGCTCCCTGAGAAAATAGACCTCGACTCATAGTTGGGTACTATTCTTACAATGATCTCTTCCACTCATTGTTGAGTATGAATAGGGAGTGGATCAATTTTTGACGCCGTTGTCGGGGAGCTTAAACGTTTTTAGCTATATATTTGAGTGTGTTTTTGGCATATATTCTTTCTCTTCCGTGCTACGAACATTTTTAAGAAATCTTACGTGCAATCATGGCAAACAATGAGCTCGGAAATATGCCTTTGGGGTAATTGGATGGTGAGTAGGAACAACTCGATGAGGTATGTCAAGTGCCACAACAAAGAGGCTGGGGACCACAAGACAACATGCCCGTTCCACCCCCATCTCCACCATATCCACCACAAGCATCTCCACGCCATATATTTCCCAACGAAGGTTATGCTAGTGCAATAGTCCCTCCCCGTATTAGGGAAGGCATCTTTCAAATCACCAATATGATGCTCACTTTGCTTGAGAAACATGGTTTCCTTACCGATGCTCCAACTCAAAATGCTTACAAACTTTTGAAAGGCTTTCTGGATACATGTTGTGGGAGCAAGCAAACTAATGCTTTCGAGGATGCATTGAGGCTAAGGCTTTTTCCCTTCTCTCTACGGGGGAAATCTTTAGATTAGTTGGAACGTTTGCTGAACCATTCATTTCACATATGGGATGAGTTGGCGGCCAAGTTCATTGCTAAGTTTTTCTCTTCGGGGAACATGGCTACACTTCTAGTTGAGATCTTGGCATTCAAATAAGAGCCGAATGAACCACTACACTAAAATTTGGGAGCACTATGCAACAATAGTTAAGGAATGTACCATCAACGATATTACGGAAAAAATGTTGCAACAAACCTTTTATCATGGGATTAACATAACCAATCAATGTGTAGTGAATCAACTAACCGCTAGGAACGTTATGACTAGGCCTTATGCGGAGGCGTGTGACATTCTAGATGAAATGGAGAAGACGTCATCGGTTTGGCAATCCCGTGCCAAAGTCCCACAAGGTGATCCGAATATGATCCACCTCCATAGATAATTGCAAGAGAATGGGCAAGTCATTGCCGAATTGACCACTACGATGACTCAACTAGTAAAGGCTTAACTAAATCTAAGAAAGTTCATGCTATGGAGAGAGTGAATGTTATGGTGAACAAGAAGAGGACTAACGGTCCACAAATGAAAACCCGAGTGGACAACTATATGCAAGGTAATGGAGGTTTTGTTCAAGATGATTCTTATAATGAGCAAGAGGAGGAAGTGCAATATTCAACAATTTTCAAGGGAAAAGAAACAATATCCAAGGCCCAAACCAACAACAATGGTGCCAAAAAAACAATCATGGCAATTGGAGTTCTAACAATCAAGGGAATTGGCATAACAACAACAATCAAGGAAACTGTAGTGGAAACAACCAAGGAAATTGGGGAGGCAACAACCAACGTGGTTGGGGTAACAATCAAGGCCGCTGGGGGTCGGCTTTACAAAGGCCCCCAATGTATCAACAACTGAGCAACCCACCAAAAGAACGTCCACTCGGATACCCAACTTGCCTCACACAACACATCAATCCGCAATCTAGAAGTTCAATGGGGAAAATCTCTCAAGCTCTAAATTCTTGACCTAAGGGTGCACTAACAAGTGACACGGTGGTAAACCCAAAGAGTGGTACAAATATGGGGCATGCTATGGCAGTTATCACAANAAAACAATCATGGAAATTGGAGTTCTAACAATCAAGGGAATTGGCATAACAACAACAATCAAGGAAACTGTAGTGGAAACAACCAAGGAAATTGGGGAGGCAACAACCAACGTGGTTGGGGTAACAATCAAGGCCGCTGGGGGTCGGCTTTACAAAGGCCCCCAATGTATCAACAACTGAGCAACCCACCAAAAGAACGTCCACTCGGATACCCAACTTGCCTCACACAACACATCAATCCGCAATCTAGAAGTTCAATGGGGAAAATCTCTCAAGCTCTAAATTCTTGACCTAAGGGTGCACTAACAAGTGACACGGTGGTAAACCCAAAGAGTGGTACAAATATGGGGCATGCTATGGCAGTTATCACAAAGTGGATGAGGTGGGAATGCACCCACCTCAAGTGGAAGGCGACTTGCTGATGATGATAATGTAATGCAAGAAGAATAGATCCCGAACAATGTTGCTCAACTAAATGAGGAAGTTCGATTTGATATATATGATAGTGTGGAAGAGACTCAAGAGGAGGTGAACCCGTCTAGGGAACACATCATTGACATACCGAATCTAGTAGTGCAAAAGTCAAGGGCACCATTTCCTAATCCTCCACCTCCATACCATCAACGACTTGCCAAGTAAAATGGTGAGAATCAATTCAAGAAGTTCATTCAAATGATGATGAGTCTTTCAATCAATGTGTCATTGGTAGAAGGTTTGGAACAAATGCCCAGTTATGCAAATTTTATGAAAGATCTTGTGACAAAGAAGTGGTCGATGAATTTTGTGACACACATCAAGTGAGAGCTATTGTTCATTCAATGGCTCCTAAGTTGGAGGATCTCAGTGCTTTCACGATTACTTGTACAATTAGAAGTGCTGAGTATGGTAAAGCTCTTTGTGATCTTGGAGCAGGTACAAATTTGATGCCTTATTCAGTTTTCAAGACTTTGTGGATTGGACAACAAATACCCACTTGTATTATATTGCAAATGGCCAATCGTAGCATGAAAAGGCCGTTGGGTGTCATTGAAGATATTTTGGTCCGGGATGATAAATTCATTCTTCTGGCGGACTTTGTCATTCAAGATTGTGAAGTTGATTATGAAGTTGTTACATTTTGCGTTTTTGTACATTAATGTTTCGTCATAAGTTCATTGACGTACACTAAGGAATGAGATTATTTTTGAGGTTATAAGCAATTGTGCCATTTATAACATGCGATAAGTAAGTGCCGTGAATGTTAAAGGGTAAACGAATCAAAGAAAATGAGTTTCGTTGAAGGTTGTCAATTTGGGATAAAATACGGTTTGAGCTATAATACCCGGTATTTATGGACTAGTGCCATACAAGGTACCATATGACAATGATAGTAAAGTGTATAAGGTATGTTAAAAGCGAGTAGTATTTTAAGTAATTTGGGATAATTCTTAATTATGTTGGTAATTGATTAATTATTGGATTAGTGGGGGATTAACAAGTTAATTAAGGAAATAGGTGGATAATTATTGGTGAGAAATCTCTCCCCCCCCCCCCCCCCCAAAACGTGGCAGCAACTTATGCCCCATTTGTGACTCTTTACTTACATTACAAGGTGGCACATTTAGAGGGACTTTTGGCTAAGTCATCACCTAATTGGGCCCCACACCACTAAGGTAAAGATATCTCAAAATTCAGAAAGAGATATATATCTAATCTTCATAGCAATGTAAATTACTCCAGCAAACTCATACAAAATGATAGCAACGTGATTTGCTACAAAATTCATACAAGACTACTTAGCAACATAAGAATTGTGATTCTAATGGAATACCGTGCAATCTTTCTCAAGAATATCACATGGATTTTTTCCGATTTTGATCTCACCGTTATGTGTTTCATCACGATTAACAGGTGTTAGAGGGATTGTCAAGAGAATCGGCTCAGGTATTTTAAGGCTATCCCTTCTCTCCTTTTGGCATGATTCATATGATACAAACAAAACGAGCAAACGCACAGCGTTCATAAATAACTCTATTCATAGAAGTACTAGGGGTGCCTATATTTTTATTCCCCATGTGAATTATTATAATATCTTCTATTCATGGGTCTCAGAAAAATACGTAGTTGATAAAGTTTATCCGAAAGGCATATCGATCTTATGACATTCCGAGAAATCTTATTATCGTACTTCTTATGTATTTCATTCATTTATACATGTACATTGACCCATGACCAGATGGTGTTATATACATGTATATTATATGTATATGGGAAAAGGTTATGGCGTTATATACGCACCACCACCTGATCAGCTGGTATATGTTTATGATTTTGCCCACCGTGGCCGAGATGATATGAAGGGATGACCTCAGAGGCTTGATGATGTTATGTACACCTATACCTATGCATGATATGACATTTATATGCACGTGCATGACATTATAAATATTTCATGATTTACAAAGTTATTTTGTCTCACAGGTGGAATTCTTTACTCCATGTTTCATCTATGCCTTTATGTACTTATTTTCATGCCTTACATACTCGGTACTTTATTTGTACTGATGTCTCTTTGCTTGGGGATGCTGTGTTTCATGCCCGCAGGTGCAGTTAGACAGGTTGACGATCCCCCTCTTTAGGATCTTTGATCAACAAGAGTTGGTGTGCTCCACTTGATCCGAAGTAGTTACTAGTTTTGGTACACTATTTTGATATGTAGATATGGGTATGATGGGGCCCAGTGCCGTCCTTTATACAATTGTACACTCTATTAGAGGTCCGTAGACATCCATGTATAGTTGGATAGTATGTGGCCTTCTGGGCTTCAAATTTTGGATATATAGTTGTCTATAGCAGCCTTGTCAGCTCGCCCTACCATATTCCGCATATATATGTCTTTTGGACATGTTTTCCTCATGTATGTTATGCACGTAATTCAGCAGTTTATTGACAGATGTTATTCATGACCTACCCTTAATTCATGTTTATTTCTTAACGTATGTTTAGGGATGTTCGACAGGTAGGACTTAGGCATTTGTCATAGCCCATCGGTTTGGGTCATGACAGAAGTGACAATTATTCTTGGAAGACCTTTCCTTGCTACATATAAGGCTCTTTGTGCTGTTGAAGTCAGAGAACTCACATTCCGGGTTGGTGATGAAAAAGTTGTATTCCATGTGTGCATGTCCATGCGGCAACCAAATAGCAATGAGGTGTGTTCTCTTGTGGGTTTGGTGACTGATGTTATTGTTGATGACACAAGTGATACTATCAATGCTGGTGATATGTTGGAGGATGTCTTGCTCAACATTTATGATGACGAGATGGATGGTTTCATGGAATGTGTGAACTCTTTAAAAGTAATATTGTCATACAACTATGCACCCCGAAAATTGTCTTTGGATCTTGAAAATAGGAAGACTCTTCCTACAAATCCTTTTATTGAAGAGCCACCTAGCTTGGAGTTGAAGCCATTGCCTCCACACCTTTATTATGAATTTCTTGGCCCTTGTTCTACTTTACCGGTTATTCTTTGCTCTTGTTTGACTAACATGCAGGTAGATTCCATATTGGCAGTGTTACAAAAGAGGAAGAAGTCTATTTGGTGGACCTTGGCAAATATTGGGGTATAAGCCCCACCTTTTGCATGCATAAGATAAAGTTGGAGGATTGCCCTATACCATCCATTATATATCAAAGAAGACTCAATGAGGCTACTTAAGAAGTTGTCAAGGGAGAGATTATAAAGTGGTTGGATGCCGGGGTTTTCTAACCTATCTCTGATAGTTCATGGACCTCTCCTATTTGATGTTTCGCAAAGAAGGGGGCATGACGGTGGTTACCAATGATAATAATGAATTGATGCCTATACGAACGGTGACCGGATGGAGGGTGTGCATGTATAATTGCAAGCTCAACAAAGTAACAAGGAAGTATAACTTTCCACATCCTTTCTTAGATAAAATGCTCGATAGATTGGCTGGTCGTGCTCTATACTACTTTCTTGATGGGTACTCGGGCTACAACCAAATTATCATTGCTCTGGAAGATCAAAAGAAAATAACATTTACATGTCCCTGTGGTACTTTTTATTTCATGTGGATGCCATTTGGTTTTGCAATGCACCGATGACATTTCAGCGGTGTATGATGGCTATTTTCACGGACATGGTGGAGGACTACCTTTAAGGTTTCATGGATGACTTCTCGGTGGTTGGGGATTCTTTTGATGATTGTCTTGCTAATTTGGACAAAGTGTTCGCTAGATGTGACGAAACCAACTTGGTACTCATCATTGTCTTCCTCATGGTTGATGAAGGTATTTTCCTTGGCCATAAAAGCTCAAGGAATGGAAGTGAAGTTGACAAGGCAAAGATTCGGGTGATTTCTAATCTTCCACCCGCAACTACGGTGAAGGGTGTGCGAAGTTCCTAGGCCATGCGGGTTTTTACCGACGCTTTATCAATGATTTCTCTAAAGTGGTGAACCCATTGTTCAAGCTCCTTGAGAAAGATGCCAAGTTCAATTTCAATGATGATTGTGTGAGAGCTTTTGAATTGTTAAAGCTCAAGTTTACAACTACTTCCATCATCACCGCTCGAAATTGGAGTGTTCCTTTTGAACTCATGTGTGATGCAAGTGACGTAGCGGTGAGGGCTGATTTGGAGCAATGTATCAATAAGATTTTCCATTTGGTCTACTATGCTAGTATGACCATGAAGAGTGCCCAAGTCAACTATATCGTTATTCTATTTGAAATTGAGAAATTTCGCCCGTACTTGATGGGTACCAAAGTTATTATCCACACGGACCATGTGGCGCTTCATTATCTTATGAGCAAAAAGGACTCCAAAGCTCAGTTGATGAGATGGGTACTCTTGTGGCAAGAATTTCATGTTGACATCCAAGATAGGAAAGGTAGTGACAATGAAGTTGTGGACCACTTGTCTCGTTTGGAGGAGGAGGGGAGTCCACATGATGGACTTGAAATAAATGACTCCTTTCCCGAAGAGCAACTTTTGGCAATTTCAATGAAAGATGTGCCATGGTTAGCGGACTTGGCAAATTTTCTTGTGCGTTGAATCATTTCGGACGAGTTCTCTTCAAGCCAAAGGAAGAAGCTCAAAAGGGATTGTCAAGATTATTATTAAGATGAACCATGCCTTTTTCGGATTTGTACGGATGGGATAATTAGGAGGTGTATACCGGAAGACAAAAGCAAGGTGATATTCTTGGGGCTTGTCACTCTTCGCCATATGGTTGTCATCATGGTGGAGCAAGAATGACGACCAAAGTGCTTGGTGAAAGATGTGATGAATGTCAACGGGCCGGTGGAATCTCAAGGAAAAATGAAATGCCTCTCACAAACATTTTTGAGATTGATATTTTCGATGTTTGGGGCATTGACATCATGGGCCCTTTTGTGAGCTCTTGTGGAAATACCTACATCTTGGTCGTGGCAGATTATGTGTCCAAATGGGTTGAGGCTGTCTCTTTACCCAACAATGAGGCGAGAAGTGTGGTGGCTTTCTTGAGGAAGAATATTTTCACAAGATTTGGTACTTCACGTGCAATCATAAGCAATGGGGGATCACACTTTCACAACAAAGCTTTTGACACTTTACTTATCAAGTATGGTGGTAATCACAAGGTCATGACTCCCTCTCACACACACGATAATGGGCAAGTGGAAGCCTCCAACTGGGAGATAAAGAGTATCTTGTCTAAAACGATGAATGCTAATCGGATGGATTTATCCAAGAAGCTTGATGCGATGCGATATGCCTCCATACCGGTTTCCAATCAATTTACTCCACTTCTTGGAAAGCAATTCATTTTGTTTAAAGTGATGTTCGACAAATCGTGTCCTCTTCTGGTGGAACTAGAGCACAAGGCAATGTGGGCTTTAAAGAACTTTAATCTTGATTGGGATGTAGCCGCTAACTTGAGGGGCGCGTATTTGAATGAATTGGATGAGTTCCAATACCATGCATATGCGAGTTCGTCATTTTACAAAGAAAAGATGAAATATCTTCATGACAAATACATTTGTAACAAAGAGTTCAAGGTGGGCGATCTAGTATTGTTGTTTAACTCAACGTTGAGAATGTTTCCTGGGAAGGTAAAATCCAAATGGAGTGGTCCATTTGAAATTGTTGGTGTGACACCTTTTGGTAAATTAGACTTGAAGAAAAAGAAAGATGAAGTATTATGAGTCAATGGTCACTGGGTGAAGCACTATTTGGCAAGGTTGGAGATAGCCACATCGTGTTAATCATTTACTTCACTTGAGGGAGCTTTGATATTGCTTTTTAGTGCGACGTTAAATTAGGTGCTTCTTTTGTCTGAGACCGCACATAAAAAATTTGCGGACTGCAGATCCCAGTTCCGGCAGCCTATTGTTTTTTTCGTAATTTCATTGTGTCCACAATGTTCTCCCTTGCCTACATAAGTCTTGCATATGTTGAATGATGAGTTGTAACTAACAATTTACTTTTCTTTGATACATGCAATGGTTCAATCGCACCGCAGCGGTGCAACTACAAAAGGAAAAGGTGAATCCTCTAGGGGTCGAGGTAGAGGTAACTTGCCCCTTGGCCAACCGAAAACCATTAGGAAGAAGGCCACAACAGGTAGATAGAGAGGTGCAGACCTCTCCGAGTCTTGTTCCTATGTCCCGTCTAGAGAAGCTTCGGAGGGAAACTCAGCCTATATTAAGGAGGAGCAGACACCAACACAGTCTAGGCCATAGGGAAGATTTGAGATCTTAGATGAGGCTTCCTCATCTCACAGCACTTCCGAGGGGTCAGAAAGTGCTAGCCAGACCTCTGATACAGCAGCTTCCCAGACATAAATGCACAGACTGTATAGGATATCCCTGATGATGTTAGAGGGGGAGATGGTACATCCATGGGTGTGGAGAGATTGAAGAAAAAGGAGATATGAGAGGTTAGGTTTGTTAGCTTGGCAACCTTCACTGACTTCCGTATGTGGTGTCCAGTATGATCCTTGACACTTGGGCCGTAGTTTCCCTTGAAGGATTTGTCTAAATACAACCCGACAGTGTTGAGGAAGTTCAGACCAAGAAAGGGTTGGATGTGGTTTACTGAGAGAGCTGTAGATGCCAAAGAGTACCTCATCCGAGAGTTGTACGCAAATGTTTCTCTCATCAAGAAGGGGACGAAGGTGAGGAAAGTACGCAACCTCAAGATGAGGTTTGATCAGCACACGCTAAATGCCTAGTTGGGGTTTGAGGACTTGGAGCTAGGGGAGTACCTATAGAAGTGTGCAATGAAAGAAGAAGTCCGATCTTGGCTAGTAGAGATCTTAGCACCACAAGGGCCACCACCATCGTGGATCAATGTTGGGGTTCCCATTTAGCGGAACACATTGTGCTTTGGGGTGAAGGGATGGCAGACCTTTGTTTGTAGCAGACTATATCCACGCCAGAATGAGACTCATCTTCCTCTTCCTTGTGATGTTCTTGTAGCATCTATCAGGGACTGGTACCCAATTAATGTGGGTGCTGTGATATCGCCCAACATTTCATTGGTAGCATAACATACGAACACGACCTACCCTTATCCTAACACTATCACAGAGTACCTCACTGATGTAACGTTAGATCCACGATTATATGACACCAAGGTGAAGTTGAAGAATCCATTTGATTGGTATTTGTTGATAGATGCGACAAACCCAAACAAGAGTCATCTATACAGGTACCACAGGTCTCCTATGATCTTGATGAGAAGTGGAAGAAGATTCTGGACAACCACAAGATGGTCATGGACACTATGGTATAGCAAAAGTTAGTTATTGAGGAGTTGGCCAAAGAAGTGAATAAGATAAGGAAGTCTTAGGCAAGCAAGAGATCGGTTGACAAGCTCAGGAAGGAGGTGACCAGACTTGTGATGACTGGGATCTACCCTTTGATATGTTACTTGACCCAGACCAGTCCGTCCCAGATCCATGTGCACCATCTACACAGGTTGCACTAGCTGGCCAGTCTGATGAGCCATGCCTGGCTGCCGACACTGCTGAGGCAGTGCGTGCGGTGTTTGCCACTCCCACCACTCCTAGATATGATGATGATGATGATGATGATAAGTTGGTTGACCTAATAGGATATGGAGTGGAGTTTTTTGATTTTGGGGGTGGGGGGGGGTGTGGGTGGAGTTTATTTGATTTGACATATTGTACATTTTGGATACATTTGGACTGTAATAATTTGATGATTTCGTTCCTTTTATTATTTGTAGTTTATCTATCTTTAGTAGTTATTGTTCATTAGCTTCTTTAATTTTCCACTTTAGTTCTTGTTTTTTTAGTAGCATCTTCTTATATTTTTGTAAATAATAAGATTTTGGTTTTCTTAATGCCATGATTCTTTTCAAAGGTAGTTTTTGTGTGAACCGGGTGGCTCGTTCTGAGGATGGATGGCATGACAACATTCTTAAGGGAGAGAGTCAGTTTATATATGTTTAGGTAATAATAATAGTAATAATAAAAGTGTAACACCCCGAAAATTGTTTGAAGTACTTAAGCGCTATTAAAAATGTTGATGTGCACTAATTATATTATTTTGTGTGCAGACGAGGACTATTAATATGATGGATGTCAACTGGATATGATAAAAAGTGTATGAGATATATTATAAGTGGTGTGGGGTCTAAGGAGAGCCCTAAGTCTAAGTCAAGCTGGAAATTACATGATAGATTAAAGTTCCAAATCAGTACGCACAAGACCAAACTTTGGATAAGCATATATACATATATGTTAGCAGTTATGTGATTAACAGCCTATCAAATTAAATCCCTTTGAGTCTAGTTTCAACGCAGCACACCGTTAGTCATTTGGATATGAATACAGAAAGTTATGGCAATTTTACTGGACTTATGTCATATGCGCACCCAGATGCGCGGCCGCGCATATTTGGGAGTTTTTGCTTTGTGTGCGCGGCCAATTGTCCAGGTGCTCATCCGTGCACGTAGGAGCCCATTAAATAACCCCAAGGACGGGTAGAGAGAGGGGATAAGTCATTTCTTCAAGACTAGGGCTTTCTCTCCATCACCCATCCGGCCAAGGCTCCTAATACACACCTAAGGTGAGTTTTTAAGTGTGTTTTATGATGATTTCACTTCTCAGTCACTAGTTACAACAAGGTTTTGATTGGATTTCATAGAATTTCTTCAAAATCTCAAGAACACCTTTGTCTTTCAAGATCTGGTCTACAAGAGGTATGTCTACCATCTCTAACTAATCTATGGTGATTATTTATGTATGAACTATGTGTTAGGACTTATGGGATGGTGATTGGAGGCCACAGATGCTTAACCCGGGCTGTGTTGGTGTTGTAGAGATTGTAAAATTGTTTAATTGAAGAGATTGATGGTTTGGGATTAAATTGTTGGACATGCATGTGCTAATGGAAGTTGTGGATGACCTAGAGGCGATTGTGAGGTGAATCATTGGTGTGGAAGGTAGTTGTTAGGTGAATAAATTCCATTGGAGGGGGTCTAAATGACTTAAAGTATAGAAATCTTGCTAATATTGGTGCAATTGTGTTGCATTGTTGTAGATTGAAGTTGTTTAGTGTGGTGGAATGTCGTAGTATTATTAAGGGGCAAATTCCAGGTATGTTGGATACACTACTCTTTTAGAAATGAATTCCATGATGTTCCCATAAGTTTCAAGTATTGTTGACTCAAGTTCCTAATTCTCATGTTCCGAGTTGTTCCTAATAAATTCGATTATCCCGAGTAAGCGAAGTGTCGAAAGATGCATGTATTAATATGTTATCCTTCGTGAATGTGTTCAAGAATGATGTGCATTAAAATGTTATGGCTTTGAGTTGTGTTTCAAATGAAAGTTATGATGCCAAATTGTATGAGAAAAACTCGATATGCTTAAGAATCTTAATTTCTCATATGTGTACCTAAAGTCCTGATTAGAATGTTCTTGTTGAAGATAATCTATAAAGTTGCTCGAAAGTGAAAGAAGTGTCTTGATGCAAGAGGGTAGAGTGATGGCTTATGCTTCGCGCCAGTAGAATACCCATGAGAAGATCTACCATATTCATGATTTGGAGTTGGCTTCAATTGTTCATGCATTGACATTTTGGAGGCACTATCTCTATGGTGTGTCTTGCGAGGTATTTACAGATCATCGGAGCCTCCGACACTTGTTCAAACAAAAGGATCTAAAATTGAGACATCAAAGATGGTTGGAGCTGCTAAATGACTATGATATTACAATTCTGTATCATCCCGGGAGGGCCAATGTGGTAGTCGATGCCTTGAGTAGGAAGTCAGTGAGTATGTGTAGCCTTGCATTCATTCGTGTTGGTGAGAGACCACTTGTAGTAGATGTTCAGGCCTTGGCCAACCAGTTCATGAGATTAGATATTTCAGAGTCCCAGTCGGGTTCTGGCTTGTGCGGTTTCTTGGTCTTCCTTATTGGATTGGATCAGAGATCTCTAGCATGATGATCCTCATTTGCTTGTCCTCAAGGACAAGGTCCAGCACGGTGTTGCCAGAGATGTTACTATTGCGATGATAGGGTGTTGCGGATGCATGTCCGGATATGTGTGCCTAATGTAGATGGGCTATGTGAGTTGATCCTTGAGGATCCCCACAGTTCGCAGTATTCCATTCATCCGGGTGCCACGAAGATGTACTAGGAGTTAAGGCAGCACTATTGGTGGAGGAGAATGAACAAGGATATAGTGGGTATTATAGCTCGGTGCCTTAATTGTCAGCAGATAAAGTATGAGCATCAGAGACTGGGTGGATTGCTTCAGATGCTAGGGATTTCGGAGTGGAAATGGGAGTGGATCACCATGGATTCTGTAGTTGGGCTCCCATGGACTTTGAGAAAGTTTNGATGCTTCTCGGATCGACATTGGGTGTGTCTTGATGCAAGAGGGTAGAGTGATTGCTTATGCTTCGCACCAGTAGAATACCCATGAGAAGATCTACCCTATTCATGATTTGGAGTTGGCTTCCATTGTTCATGCATTGACATTTTGGAGGCACTATCTCTATGGTGTGTCTTGCGAGGTCTTTACAGATCATCGGAGCCTCCGACACTTGTTCAAACAAAAGGATCTAAATTTGAGACATCAGAGATGGTTGGACCTTCTAAATGACTATGATATTACAATTCTGTATCATCCCGGGAGGGCCAATGTGGTAGTCGATGCCTTGAGTAGGAAGTCAGTGAGTATGTGTAGCCTTGCATTCATTCGTGTTGGTGAGAGACCACTTGTAGTAGATGTTCAGGCCTTGGCCAACCAGTTCATGAGATTAGATATTTCAGAGTCCCAGTCGGGTTCTGGCTTGTGCGGTTTCTTGGTCTTCCTTATTGGATTGGATCAGAGATCTCTAGCATGATGATCCTCATTTGCTTGTCCTCAAGGACAAGGTCCAGCACGGTGTTGCCAGAGATGTTACTATTGCGATGATAGGGTGTTGCGGATGCATGTCCGGATATGTGTGCCTAATGTAGATGGGCTATGTGAGTTGATCCTTGAGGATCCCCACAGTTCGCAGTATTCCATTCATCCGGGTGCCACGAAGATGTACTAGGAGTTAAGGCAGCACTATTGGTGGAGGAGAATGAACAAGGATATAGTGGGTATTATAGCTCGGTGCCTTAATTGTCAGCAGATAAAGTATGAGCATCAGAGACTGGGTGGATTGCTTCAGATGCTAGGGATTTCGGAGTGGAAATGGGAGTGGATCACCATGGATTCTGTAGTTGGGCTCCCATGGACTTTGAGAAAGTTTGATGATATTTGGGTAATTATGGATTAGCTGACCAATTCTGTGCACTTCATTCTAGTTGGGACTACTTATTCTTCATAGCGGTTGGTTGAGATTTACATCCACGAGATTGTTCGCCTTCACGGTGTGCGAGTGTCTATCATTTCAGATTGGGGAACACAATTTACATCACAGTATTGCAGTGGCATGCAGCGAGAGTTGGGCACCCAGGTTGAGTTGAGTACAACATTTCACCCTCGGACGGACGGACAATCCGCGCGCACTATTCAGATATTGGAGGACACACTACGCACTTGTGTCATTTATTTTGGAGGTTCAGAGGTTCATGGGATTAGTTTCTGCCGCTTGCGGAGTTTTCCTACAATAACTGATACCAGTCAAGCATTTAGATGGCTCCGTATGAGGCTTTGTACGGGAGATGGTGTCGATCTCCAGTGGGTTGGTTTGAGTTGGGTGAGTCTTGGTTATTGGGTACTGACTTGGTTCAGGATGCTTTGGACAAAGATAAATTGATTCAATAGTGGCTTCGCACGGCGCAGTCTAGACAGAAGTGTTATGCCGACAGGAAGGTCCGTGATGTTGCTTACGGGGTTGGGGAGAAGGTTCTGCTCAATATTTTACCCATGAAGGGTGCTATGAGGTTCAGGAAGAAGGGCAAGTTGAGCACTCGGTATATTGGACCATTTGAGGTACTTCAGAGGATTAAAGAGGTGGCTTACAAGCTTGTGTTGCCACCTATTTTGTTGAATATGCACCCAGTATTTCATGTTTATATGCTCTGGAAGTATGTCGGTGATACGTCTCATGTTTTGGAATTCAGCACAGTCCAATTGGATAATGATTTGACTTACCGGTGACAATTTTGGATCGGCAGATTCGAAAGTTGAGGTCAAAGAACATAGCTTCTGTGAAGGTGCGGTGGAGAGGATAGCCAGTTGAGGAGGCTACTTGAGAGACCAAATGGGAGATGCAAAAACAATATCCACACCTATTTGAGGCTCCAGGTACGTTTCTAGACTCGTTCGAGGATGAAAGTTTGTTTAAGAGGGGGAGGATGTAATGACCCGGTCAGTCATTATGAGATTTGTAGTTCCGTTCCACCATTTACTGCTCATTGTGTTGTTTATAGCTGTTATGTGACTTGTTGGGGTAGTCGGTTCTGGTCCGGAAGAATTTTGGAATGCATTTAGACACTTAGTCTCAAGGTTAGAAGCTTAAGTTGAAAAGGTGTACCAGATGTTGGCTTATGTGTAAATGACTCCAGAATGAAGTTTTAATGGTTCTGTTAGCTCTGTTGGTTGATTTTGTATTTAGGAGCGTGTCCAGAATGTGATTTGGAGGTCTGTTATTGAATAAGTCTTAAAATGGCAAAAGTTGGATTTTTAGAAATGTTTAACTGGGAGTGGACTTTTTGATATCGGGGTCGGATTCCAATTCTGGAAGTTAGAGTAGGTCCATGGTGTCATTTGTGACTTTTGTGCAAAATATGGGGTTAATCGGGCGTGATTTGATAGGTTTCAGCATCGTTTGTTGAAATTGGAAGTTCAAAGTTCAGTAGGCTTGAATCTATGTGAGATTCATGTTTTTTGGTGTTGTTTGTTGTTATTTGAGGGTTCGAATAAGTTCGTATGATGATTTGGGACTTGATGGTATGTTTAGTTGAGGTCCCGAGGGCCTCGACTGAGTTTCGGATGATTAACGGATCGATTTAGCTCTTGGGAAATTACTGAAGAATGTGTTGGCGTCCAATTCTGGTGGCCTTCTTCACATTCGCAAGGGTAGCTTGTGGTAGGTGAGGATATTTTCTTCGTATTCGTGAAGTCGGGGCCGCGTTCGCGGTGGTTTGGGCAGTGGGTCATGGGGAATGCGAGAAGGGTGACGCGTTCGCGAAAATGAGAGGAGGCAGCTAGGACCCCACACATTTGGTCTACGTGTTCGTGGAAGGAAGGTCCCGTTGTTGATGTATGGGGTCAGCAATGCGTTCGCATGTGGTTGAACGCGTTTGCGTAGAAGGTTTTGGGAAGTACACTTAATTGTGCTACGCGAACGCGAGGTGAAGGTCACGTTCATGATGAAGACTTAACTGGGCAGATTTATAAGTTTCAAAAACGAGGGTTTGAGTTCATAACATAAAAATTGATTTGGGAGCTTGGTGGAAGGCGTTTATTGGAGAGATGTTCACGTGGGTGTTTGGGGTAAGTGATTCCTGGCTATTTTTGGTTAATTTCCATGATTATGCCTTTGATTGGATCTTTAAATTTGTGATTTGGGGTGGAAAAGTAGAGAAAATGAAGAAAAGTTCTTAGGCTAGATTTGTGATTTGGGACCCATTGTGGTCGTTATTTGTTGTTGCATTATTTGCTTTATTGCAATCATGTACTCAGTCGTATTCATTATTACATGTTATATCTCAGTCTCTGCAATTGGAGAGGTTAGCCAGTTTAGGAGGCTACTTGAGAGACCGAGTGGGAGATGCATAAAAGATATCCACACCTATTTGAGGCTCCAGGTACATTTCTAGACTCGTTCGAGGATGAACGTTTGTTTAAGAGGGCGAGGATGTAACAACCCAGTCTTTCATTATGAGATTTGTAGTTTCGTTCCACCATTTACTGCTCATTTTGTTGTTTATAGCTGTTATGTGACTTGTTGGGGTAGTCAGTTCTGGTCTGGATGAATTTTGGAATAAATTTAGACACTTAGTCTCAAGGTTGGAAGCTTAAGTTGAAAAGGTGTACCAGATGTTGGCTTATGTATAAACGACCCCGGAATGGAGTTTTAATGGTTCTGTTAGCTCTATTGGGTGATTTTGTATTTAGGAGCGTGTCCAGAATGTGATTTGTAGGTCCGTTATTGAATAAGTCTTAAAATGGCAAAAGTTGGATTTTTAGAAACGTTTGACTAGGAGTGGATTTTTTGATATCGGGGTCGGATTCCAATTCCGGAAGTTGGAGTAGGTCCATGGTGTCATTTGTGACTTTTGTGCAAAATATGGGGTTAAGCGGGCGTGATTTGATAGGTTTCAGCATTGTTTGTTGAAATTGGAAGTTCAAAGTTCATTAGGCTTGAATCTATATGAAATTCGTGTTTTTTGGTGTTGTTTATTGTTATTTGAGGGCTCGAATAAGTTTGTATGATGATTTGGGACTTGATGATATGTTTAGTTGAGGTCCCGAGGGCCTCGACTGATTTTCGGATGATTAACGGATCGATTTAGCTCTTGGGAAACTGTTGAAGAATTTTCTGGTGTCCAGTTCTGGTGGCCTTCTTCACATTCACAAGGGTAGCTTGTGGTAGGTGAGGATATTTTCTTCGCATTCGTGAAGTCGGGGCCGCGTTCGTGATGGTTTGGGCAGTGGGTGCATCGGGAACGCGAGAAGGGTGACGCGTTCGCGAAAAGGAGAGGAGGCAGCTGGGACCCCACAAATTTGGTCTACGCGCTCGTGGAAGGAAGGTCCCGTTGTTGATGTATGGGGTCAGCAAAGCAATGCGTTCGTGTGTGGTTGAACGTGTTCGCGTAGAAGGTTTTAGGAAGTAGACTTAATTGTGCTACGCGAACGCGAGGTGAAGGTCGCATTCATGATGAAGACTTGGCAGATTTATAAGTTTCAAAAACGAGGGTTTGAGTTCATAACATAAAAATTTATTTGGGAGCTCGGTGGAAGGCGTTTATTGGAGAGATTTTCACGTGGGTGTTTGGGGTAAGTGATTCCTAGCTATTTATGGTTAATTTCCATGATTATGCCTTTGATTTGATCATTATATTTGTGATTTGGGGTGGAAAAGTAGAGAAAATGAAGAAAAGTTCTTAGGCTAGATTTGTGATTTGGGACCCATTGTGGTCGTTATTTGTTGTTGCATTATTTGCTTAATTGCAGTCATGTACTCAGTCGCATTCATTATTACATATTATATATCAGTCTCTGCAATTGTATATTGTCACATCTCATATCATCGATTTGGGCTGCTCAGCATAAGTGTTGTGAGCCGAGAGACTGGAGAGAATGATGAATGAGTGAGGTAGAGTGCCTGATTGTGAAAATATTGATACTATAGCACATGAGTTGTCAGTGTAGTACATGAGTTGTCTGTGCGGATCCCGATGTTGATATTATAGCACGTGAGTTGTCCGTGAAACACGTGAGTTGTCAATATAGATTATAGTGCTTGGGCTGAAGGAGCCCCTCCAGAGTCTGTACACACCCCTAGTGAGTGTAAGTACCTACTGAGTGCGAGGGCCGAGGGCCGAGTACCGAGTGCAGAGTGACTGTTGCTTTGATATGGTGCATTTAATTTCATTATTGTTGCACTTAGCTGCCATATATCACTATCTTGAATTTTTTGAGAGGTATTACATCCTGTTTTACTTGAATTTGACATCAATTGACTTATTTGACTAAAATTGCCGGACTTGAAAGCATACCTACCTATTTATATTGAGATTTCTGCAATTGAACCATAACTATGAAGCTCATCATTATTTTCAGTTATTTATTTAGTCTTGTTAATTACTAAGTTGGTTGTACTCACGCTACACCTTGCACTTCATGTGCAGATCGAGATGTTTCCGAATACGGTGGGTGTTTATTCTCTGCGCAGTTGATCCTTTCGAGATTTCAAGTTAGCTGCTCGGTGTTCACATACCTTATTTCTCCTTCCCTATCTTTCTGTTATTGTATTTAGTTTCGGACTATCATAAATAGTTTTTTTTCCAAACTTGTGATATTTAGATGCTCCTGAACTCTGTGGCACCCCGATGTTAGGAGTTTCCGCGTTATATTTTGGGTTTTCTATCCCGTTTAAGAGAACTTTTCATTATTTAAAACTGCTAAAACTCATTTTCTATTAAAAGTGTTGGAATATTGTGAAATGTCGGTTTACCTAGTACCACGTTAGGTGCCATCACGACAGATTAGGATTTGGTTCTTAACACTATGAAATTCAACTGAAGCTGCTAACTTACATCAATGTTAACATTCTTGAGCAGTTCCCACTGAAATTGTTAACTTGTGTGTGTGTTAGAACACCAGATTTAATTTAAAACCAATATTTTATTAATCTATCTAAAAGTTGTTATGGAGAAGTGTATCTGTGAGCATGGATATTACAAAATGCATTTACTTTACTCATAAAACATGTGATCTCAGGTGTTTGGGTTTCTATTAGAAATCTGATGATGCTCTTGTCTCTATGTATGCTTGAAGTTGATTTCTTTTGATCATACCTAACATGTCATGTCATTCATAGTGAATCATACACTTAGCTTTTGAAATGTGGTTACAACAATGTGAATAGGTTGTCTTGTAGTCCTATGGTATTCTACATTAATTATCATGGGAAATGTATATACAGTTTTGTGGTATGGTATCACTGTGATGTTGGGGTTAGCAATGAAAGTCTGCCATTAGAACTTAGACCTGTAGGGGAGAATAAGCATGAGTGGTTAGGGGTATTTGTGAGCAGAGTTTAGTTCCTAGTTGGGTTACTCTCCCTGACACAAGCACTTCCCTGGGCCCTTAGATACTTGGGAACTTTGAAGTGTCAGGGATCCAAAGAGTGCTTTAGCCTTGAATGGAATTCTACCCTTAGCCTCTAACCTATTGACATTCATTACTCTCTTTAGGTTTAGTTTTTAATGACAACAAAAGGTTTTCAATATGAATCATTTTGACATATGTGACCCCACATTGGTATGATTTTCATATTCTTGATTATTCCTATTGTTTGTTATAATTCGTTCGACTTTACTAGTTTATTTCAAGTATGATTCTACACCTACAGTAGCATATATAACGACATTATTTCTTTCATTTTGAACATGTATTACCATTGGACCTGTCGATTTCTCAAAGAACTCAGGCCCAAGTCCTGTACCTGTGCATTTGGAAGTCTGAAGTTTGCTGATGTCCGCTTCTACTATTTGTTGGGCCTACCTCTCTTCAGGCCCAAACCAAAGTCACTACTTCCTCTCTACTATTTTATTTACGTTCATTATTGTTTTACGCTTGTATATAGCACTTACCATATTTGATTGAATATTTTACGGTATATTTTGAATCATGTAGATAATCTAGGAAAGCCTAACAACATTGGATTAAAATAAATGTTAGACCTAGTAGTAGATAATCTTAATTCGTTAATCATATATTGTTTATACTATTAATCCATAATTACAACATTTACGAAGTCTTTTGGAATCAAAAATAACTTTTGCAAGGGATAAGCTTCTCTTTCAAAAAACAAAATTGGAACCCGAAATTGGCCTTCTAAATCGAGTACTCTTATACAAGTGCCACTGCCCAGTTTTAAAAGGCCTCCCAATGATTTCTTCAAAGTAAAAATGAAATATGAAAATGAAAGGTATATTGTAGACCCAGTTTTACAATATCCTTATTAGAGTTACATAAATGGCCATAGTCTTTAAATACAAATCGTTTTTGATAACTTAGCCCCCATCTCACATGTTTTATAAACATAAACATTTTGTACAATACCCCAAAACTCTTTCATGCATAAATACATACAAATATTATCTTCAAGACTTTTATAAACTTATATCCTTTCGAAAATACACATCCTCTTTTCTAATAACAAGTTCTAAATTAGATACGTACAGTATGTCGTACCCCCCAAACACTAGTTAAGAAGAATAGAGACAACTAATCCTTTACATCTAGTCTAAGTCCTATAGAGCTACCTCAGGTAGATGGTGCCTAACACCTTCCCCTTAGAAGAACAATAATCCTTACCCAAAGTCTCACCGGTTAGCAGACTAATAAAGAAATGACCTTAGTAATTAACTAGGTACCCTAGTATGCCTTAAAATACTAGGTGGCGACTCTCTTTTATCATCAACAGGGAAACCACAAGTTGAATCTTGTTTTGACTCGTGTAAAATAGGGTGCAATAATATAGGTTGTGATAATGCCATTAGCAGTAAATAACTAAAACGATTTCGTATTCAGCTCGATCACAAATACGGGAAACGTAGACATGCTTTACAAGTGTAACAACTAAAGTCCAAATCTTTCACGGAATCAAGAAAGTATGAGTTTATCAAGAACTGTGATTTTCCACACTTTCAACTACAAGTATGCCTTTTCATTTACAAGTTAGCATGAGGCAAATACATCTCTATGCCTAAATGTCAATATACATTCCAAGTCATCAAATGTCCTATTACCGTCTAACATGAGGAAAATGTTTTTTTATGCTTATATGTCAAATATACATGTCATGTAATAATTGCACAAAGATATCATCAACTACACACACTCTTAGCACACTCCAGGTTCCTGGATCACATGCCCCACTTAATAACATACAATCACTTTCATCACCCAAATCACACTTTGGACCGTGATGGCGCCCAACATTGCCATTGGGCAAGCCAATGATGAACCTGTAATGACCTGACCGACCGTTTTGTCTATTTAAGCCCCGTTTTCCCTTTTTATGTTTCACACTTGTGTATTTGTGGATTTATGACTTGCGGGGATTGTTGGTTTTGCTTCGGGAAGGTTTTTGGTTGATTTGTCCCTTTTCGTTCTTAGTCTAGAATCTTAAGTTAGAAATATTGATCGAGATTTGACTTTTGTGAAAACGACCTTGGAGTGGTGTTTTGAGGGTTCCAATAGGTTCGTATATTTATTTTGGAATTATACATGTGCCCGAAATTGAATTCGGAGGTTCCTAACCTAGTTTGGCTATTTTAGCCAAATGTTGGCAATTTGAAGGTTTTGAAATTTCTTAAGTTTTATTGTAGGTTGACTTTATACCAATCAGGTTCAGATGTTGGTTTTGGGACGTGGAATAGGTTCGTTTTATCATTTGGAACTTTTATGTAAAATTTGGTGACATTCCAGTTGGTTTGATAAGAATCGGTTGCTTGGTAGTGATTCTTGAGTTCATGGTGCAATTTCATGCATTTTGATGTCTGATTCATGGTTCTGGATTTTATTTCGGTACTTTGCTGGTGCGAGCGAGTTTGTACGATATTTTTAGACTTGTATGAATAATTTGTGTTGGGCCCTGAGGGCTGAGGTGAGTTTTGGATGTGTTTCAGATTGGATTGAGTGGTGCTGCAGTTATCGTAGCGGATAGGGCAGGAGAGGTCAAGATGTCGTAGATGCGACGCCCTTATCGCATTTTGAAAGACCAAAAAAAGTTGGATTTGGTCCTATTTGTGGCCATTGTGTCGCTTTTGCGAAGAAGGCTACCATCACAATTGCGAAGCCTTAGTCGCAATTGCGATCCCTATTTCACAATTGCAAGGGTTCTCAAATGCGAACACAAGGTTGCATTTGCGGTTTCTGCGCCTGAAGAAACTGGGACTAAGCTTCGTTTATCATATTTTAGAACCCTAGACTCGGCAAGAGGAGACTTTTAGGAGGCATGTTTACTCACAACAATTTGGTAAGTGATCTTAATCTATTTAAATTTATTGCATGATTAGTTAAGAGATTAAACCTCTAATACAAGGAATTTAGTAGAAGGTTTTGGAGATTTTGTATATGTTTTGAAAAATAAAAATTTGAGATTGGAGAGTCAAATCCGACTCAGATTTGAAACTAAAACACATATATGGACTTGTGGGGTTGTGTGTAGTCGAGATCTATTCTTGGACTCAGGTTTTAACTCGGTAGACCTGGGGTTGACTTGTATCGATCCGGTCATTCGTTCTGAGTATTTTAGCCTCAATCCCCTAATTATTTCCTCCTCTATTTTATATAGTGGTTATTTGTCTTTCTGAGGTGTTTGGTTTTGGTTTTGGGTGTGTTTCAGAGTGAAATGGCACACTTAGTCCCTAAGTTAGAGGCTTATGTTGAAACAGTGGACCGTAGTTTGACTTTTGTGTAGATGACTCGGGAATGGAATTTGACGGTTCCAATAGCTCCGTATGGTGATTTTGGACTTAGGAGCGTGTTCGGATATTGATTTGAAGGTAGGCCGTTTCGGCTTGAATTGGCGAAAGTTAGAAAGTTGAAGGTTTGGAAGGTTGGAAAGTTTGATAGGGAGTTGACTTTATTGATATCAGGGTCGAATTTCGATTTCGGAAGTTGGACTAGGTCCGACTTGTCATTTATGACTTATGTGCAAAATTAAAGTAAATCAGAGTTGTTTTGGTATGAATCGGCATTAACTTTTGAATTCGGAAGTTCATGGTTTCAATTGGCTTGAATTGGGTTGTGATTCATAGAATCAATGTTGTTTGATGTGATTTTTGTCCTCGAGTACGTACTTTTTATGTTTTGGAACTTGTTGGTATGTTCGGACGGGGTCTCGGGGGCCCTAGGTGTGATTCAGATTGAATCAGGAACAAATTTTGACCTTAGGCATTGTTGAATCTCTGGTGTGATCGTACATGCGCATTTCGGGCCGCAGGTGAGGCGCCGCAGAAGCGAAGTTGGCCTTGCCCAGCTGGGACTGCAGGTGCGGTCATTTGTCCGCAGAAGCAGACTCTCTGATGCGGGGAATGTATCGCATAAGTGGAATGAGATAGCCAGCCTCGGGTCACAGAAGTGGAGGACCCTGCGCAGATGCGCTTGCACAGAAATGCTTCTTGCTCCGTAGGTGTGAGCCTTCCGTACATTAGTTGGAACCGCACCTGTGATGGATTTTCCATATGTGGGACATCGCAGATGCGACCCCTTGCCCGCAAAAGCGAAATCGCTCTGCAAAAAAGGGCTAAGTTCGAGGGTTTGATTTCATTATTCATTTTGCGACCTAGAGAGCTCGGTTTGTGGCGAACCTTTAAGATATTTTCAAGAAATTCATCGTGGTAAGAGATTCTAAATCGATATTGGTTATATTACACATATCCGTTGTTATTTTTATCATTTAATTAGTGATTTGAGTTGGAAATTATTGTGAAAACTTCTTAGGCTAAATTTTGGGTATTTAAAATGCGATTTGAGTAATTCTTGTATGGTTGGACTGATTATAGAATGGGTGTTCAGATTTTTGAATTTTTGTCAGGGTCCAAGTCGCGTGCCCAGGTTGACTTTTTGTTTCTTTGTAAAGATCGTAACTTTATTGTTCAAAATAATTTTCTATAGTTTATATTTATGGTATGAAGTTGTTTTTGTTAGATTCGAGTCGTCCGGAGTTGGGTAATCGATGGAAGGGCCTACTAGTGGATTGAGTTAGCATGTTTTGAGGTAAGTGTCTTGCTTAACTTTGTGAGGGGGAATTACCCATTAGGGTTGGTTGTGGTTTGCGTTAAGTGAGATATGTGAAAATAGTGTACGCAAGGTGACGAGTATGTACACGGGCTAAATAGGAAAATTTATCGGATTTAGCTATGTAGATTCCTTTCATGTCTTAATTGAGTTACCCTAACATGTTATAATCATCATCATTATTAGCCTATCTTCTCGTGCTCTACTTTTCTTATCTGTTACTTGTTAATTGCCTTTACATGTTCAGTTGAAGTATTGTTTCCTTTATTCCTATATTCATGATTTAACCGTTGAGTTCTTTACTTGAAGTTGTAATTTTTGGAACAACTTATTGTTGAAATTGGTATTCAGTTACAAAGGTCGTGATTTACATTAAGGAAAGGTTATAAAGTTGTGGAATACTATTCTTATTGAGTTAGTTATTCACTTCTGGATATTATTGTGAGACTCTTGTGCATATTGCGGTGAAGCCATGGGCTATTTATTGTGAAAACACCATTATTGTTGATTTTGTTAGCAATTTGTGACATTGGGCACTTGAGGTGCGATTTGTGATACGTTGTGATATTATTATGCATGAGGTGGTATAAGGCTTGGGGTTGAAGCTCATGCGGTAAGATAAGGTGGGCTTGATACACGTGTTGCTAGTATGGGAACTACTTGAATCTACGCGGTAAGATAAGGTGGGCTGCGGGATGCTATTTTGGGAAAAATGATTTTCATAACTAAATGCAAGGATCCACGGTAATATAAGGAAAGATTGTGAAATATTTTGTTGATTTGAGACTACGAGGCGGTACCTCAGTAGTGATTCTTGTTAATACTTTTCTATTACTTCACTTGTGTTATGTTGCATTTCTCCGTGGCATAGAATTACTTGTTTTCCTTTCGTGATGCATTATTTGCCTTACTTTAGTGTAGCTAATCTTTGTGTATTTCTTTAGTGTCTCATTTCTATTGCTATCATTATTTAACTGTTATATACTTGTCCAGCTTCTTATTTATTCTAGTAGGGCCTTGACCTGACCTCGTCACTACTCTACTGAGGTTAGGCTTGGCACTAACCGGTTCCGTTGTGGTGTACTCATGATATGCTTTTGCACATCTGTTTGTGCAGATCCAAATACCTCCTACCAGTCCAAGCACCTGTGAGACGAGCCCAGTTTGGAGACTTCAAGATATACATGATGGCGTCCGTAAGCCTCGGAGTCACCTTCTATCTAGTCTATTTTCTTTTCATATCCTTTTATAGACACTGATGTATAGGGATGTTCAGTACCATCTTATATAGCTTGTGACTTGTATTCGCTGGATTTTGTTTATGCTGAGTTACGGAGTTTCTTTATATGATAATGGTTGTGTTATTTAAAGGTTCTTTATAAATTCTCAGTTAATATTGCATGTATGTTAGGCTTACCTAGTCTTAGTGACTAGGTGCCATCACGACATCCTACAAAGGGAAATTGGGTTCGTGACATGACTGGGCTTGCTTGGGGTTTACTTTGTTGACTTTTGGGAAATTGTGTAAAGATCATGAGATTATTTATCGGAATTGGTTTCTCTTGCATTGTTTGATATAATTAGGTTGTGTAAAGTTGAGTTTATTCTTCCGTTTCATTAGGTTATTGTATACATTGTTGTTGAGCCATTGGCTATGTTGGTTGTGTTATTGGTATTGTTATTTTGGCAATGTTGTGGTACATTGGCAAGTGTGGTATGAGTTGATTATTGTGTTGTGATGTAATGCGACATGTGGCGGTATAAGGGTGATTATATTGATGCACATGCAGCGAGATAAGGTGGGATTGATACGCGTGTTGCTAGTAAGGGAAATTACTTGAAGCCACGCGACGAGATAAGGGGCCTAAAGCGCGTGAAGCTATTTCGGGAATAATGTTTTATAAAATCCAATGTAAGACTCAAGCGGCGATATAACGAAGATTTATGAATTATGATTTGTGATTTGTGATTTTGAAGTGTGGTACCTCGGGGTGATTCTTGTTGGAAATATCATTTTGAAATGTCTTGATTATTTAGACCATCATTTGTTTTCCTTACTTTGCTTCACCCTTATTTCTATTTCTATAATGATTATTTTGCGGCTTTATCACATGTTTACTTCATGTTATATGTTGCCTTTATTTTCGTAGTTAGCTTATATTAACGTTCTCTACATTGTTAGCCTTATCTTGATATTCTTTTCTCTGTTAGCTTTATATTAAAGCTTTGTTCAGATTTTCCTTGACTAATAAATGTCTTGACTTACCTCGTCACTACTTGTAAGGCCCCGTAAAATATTACCTATAACACGGGGTTTTGTGGTGCCGAGGTAGGCTAATGTATTGTAAAGTTGTTGAAAACGAGTCACGGTGCGAACTTTTTGGGTTGTACAATGCATTGGGGAGTTAGAGGTAAAGTTTTGTAGAAACTGGCATTTCTGCGGTCCATTGTGCGATCGCAAAATCACTCCGCGGACCGCATATCCGTCACGGAGTGAAGGCGAAAGTTGGCAAATTTTCAAATAATTTTGTGGCCATGCTTCTGGCCATATAACGATTCTGCTATCTCATAATGGCCGTGGAATGATTATGCTATCGCAAAATGTCATCGCGGAATGGACCAGATACAACCCAAAATTTGAAAATCATTTTGTGGCCATTCCGATGGCCACACATTGATTCTTCTATCGCAGAATTGCATCGCGAAATTGGCATGCCATTTTGTGTCCATTCCGCTGGCCACATACTTATTCTGCTACCACATAATTGCACCACAAAATTGATTTTGGGAGTCATTTTTGGAAATTTTCTTATCCGACCCAATTGAGATATAAGGCCTTAGGGGGTCATTTTGCAAGGTAAAAATTTGATTTTTAGAGAGAAGTGCGAGTATTTTAGAGAGAGAAGGAGAATACCTAGCATGCAAATCATCCGTTCTTGTCCGAATCTTCAAGAATCAAGGAAACCAATCAATAGATCTTTATCTAAGAGGTAACATTCTACCCCTAGCCCTAAAATTTTGAGATTTGGACTAAAAGTAGGTAATAAGAAGTATGATTCTTAATTGTGGAGTTGTTAAACTAAAAATAGTAAATGATTTGTTGTGGGGTGAAAGGATTCCACCATAGAAACCTTGTAGTGGAAATTTCACACATATTGCTTGATGAAATGATTAACTGAGCTAAAACCATGAATCTCTCCCTAATTGTTACATCCCGCATTTCGTACGTTAAAGTTTTGTCATAAGTTAATCGACGTAGACTCAGAGATGAGATTATTTTTGAGGTTATGAGCATTTATGCTATTTATAATAGGTGATAAGTAAGTGTCGTGAAAGATAAAGGGTAAACGAATCAAAGAAAATGAGTTTCGTTGAAGGTTGTCGATTTGGGATAAAATACGGTTCGAGCTACAATACCCGGTATTTATGGACTAGTGCCATACAAGGTACCACATGACCATGATAGTAAGGTACATAAAGTGTGTCAATTGAGTAGTATTTTAAGTAATTTGAGATAATTCTTAATTATGTGAATAATTAGTTAATTATTGG